>JAEANM010028288.1:0-10390 GCA_017656035.1 Myanophis thanlyinensis
GCGAGCGGGCGGGCAAGCGAGCGGGTGGGTGGGCGAGCGAGCTGGTGGGTGGGTGGGTGGGCAGAGAAGCGTGCGAGCAGGCAAGCGGGCAGGCGAGCAAGTGGGCGGGTGGGTGGGCGGGCAGAGAAGCGAGCAGGCGAGCGAGCGGGCGGGCGAGCGAGCAAGTGGGCGGGCGGGCGGGCGAGCAAGTGGGCGGGTGGGTGGGCGGGCAGAGAAGCGAGCGGGCGGGCGAGCGAGCGGGCGGGCGAGCAAGTGGGCGGGTGGGTGGGCAGGCAGAGAAGCAAGTGAGCAGGCGGGTGGGTGGGTGGGCAGGCAGGCAGGCAGGGCAATGGTCGGAGCCACGGCAAAGCTTCCAAAGAGTGGGTGGGCGAGCAAGCGGGCGGGTGGGTGGGCGGGCAGAGAAGCGAGCGGGCAGACGAGCAAGTGGGCGGGTGGGTGGGCGGGCAGAGAAGCGAGCGGGCGGGCAAGCGAGCGGGTGGTTACAGAGCCGCGGGTTGCCGACCCCCGCTCTAGACCCTCTACAGTTTGCCTACCACAGAAACTGCTCAACTGATGCCATCTCTCACCTTCTCCACACATCATTTACCCATCTGGACACCAGAAAAGGGAACTATGTCAAGATGCTCTTTGTAGATTACAGCTCTGTGTTTAACACAATAATTCCCTCCGAATTTATCATCAAGTTGGAATACCTGGGACTCAGCCCATCCCTATGCCGGTGGATCTCCAACTTCCTGACCAGGAGACCACAAGCTGTAAGAATGGGTGGACGTGTCTCAAACCCACCCCCCTCAACACCGGAGCTAGACATGCGGAAAGGAGTGAGGGAGATATCCCCAGATATTGTGGAAATTCAAATTCAGTGACACTTGCCGCTCACACAAGGGAAAAACAATGAGGGATATTTTTTAACTTTGTGACGACTAATGACAGTTTCTGAAGACTTTAATAATAATGCTATCACATAACCATATGAAGATGTATAGCCATGCTTTTCCTAGCAAAAGCCAAGTAGTCTGGGGAATTCTGGGAGCCAAAGGCCATACACTTGGAGGTTGCTTTGGTAGGAAAATTTTAATCTGGATGGTGAATGAATGAATGAATCAATGAATGAATGAATGATCTAACCTGCTACCCTTTCTATAGAGTTGGTTCTACTATGAAATCAGAATAAAGTATCTGTTTTAGGTGGTAGATATTTAAAAAGGTGTAACGTATCACTGTCTCCCAAGCTGTTACCCACATATTCCCATTTTCCTGAGTTAGCTGGTAGCAGTGCTTCCTAACTTGGCTGGTTGGCTCTCTCACCTACTGGTATTTTCGTAACAGAGCGCACCACTGTGAGGATTCCCTATCTGAAAGAAAAGGTCAAGAGGTAACTAATGAAGGTAGATACTTCAATGGCATCACACACCAATTGCTCACTACTCTCATAATGTAATGTTGTACCACTGCTCCAGCTGAATTGATCATCTTTAATTAAAATTAAAAGCTGGTGGTGTCAGAGCAAAGGGCTGTGTGCCTTATAGCTTGTCCAGGACCATCTAAACCAGCCTGCTCTTCTTGGGTACAAATTGGGGCTGCTCATCCTTCATTGGCATTGAAGAAAAACTCAACTATTGGTCCATTATGGTTTGGAAAGGAAGGAAAAATCTCTGTCTTTCTCTTCAGCAAGCAAAATATAATCTCTATCATAGCTAGCAGGATCAGGTATGGCCTGCCTAACAACTGTTTGGATCGAATGAATTGCAACAGTAGCTCTAGGTCTTTTATTTTTTGTACAGTATGTTCACACACCCTAAAATGATGAATAAATCATTAACTTGCTACTATTGCACACCAGATCCCTCAGCTTGCTTCACAGCACAATATCTACTTTCTTTCTTTCATTTTTCTTGCAACACCAGTACAGATTGAACTAATATTTAATTTGTTGCTAGCCACAAGTTACTGCAAGGTCTTTGTGTCATAATTTATCTTGGGAGACAAAGTTGATGTGTCACTGTTGTTTAGGGAGTGGAATTTAGGAATAAGAAATGTTTGAGGTTAGAACTGTTAGATTTCTGAAAATTTAGGAAACATTTGGAAATAGTGAGAGATGCCATTTAAAAAAAAGGAATGGAGCTGTAACCAATCATTAAGAACATATTTTATATAGCTTTATGCGCCAAAACAAGATGCATCAGTGAGTTGTGGAATCAGAAAATTTAGAGGGCATCTTAAAATAATCTAAATCCTGCCAATGTAGGAGATCTTCTGCTCCAATATCTGTGGTAGGTGACCAGGTCATTCATCCTCTGCCATCTCAGATTAAGGTGAATCCAACATTTTCCAAGGCTGCTGAACAGTTTGTACGCTTAGAAAGATCCCCTTGAAGAACCTTTCAAACCTTCTTTCTGGTCATTTGGACCTCTTGCTTTGGGCTGCACCACCGGGAGCAACAGAACACAAAATTGCCTTATCATCCCTGTGGTCCATTTATGAGTAAGCTCCTTAAAGCAAGGATCTAGTATTTTCACTTATCTGCTTCTTCTTCTATAAACATGTTTATCAGTGACCAGTATAATGTACTTGTGTATCTTAGTGCATTCCTACAGGCTTGCACACACTCCCTCCCTCACTTCCCTCTGGCAAATATCTCTCTTCAGTTCTCTTCCCTCTTCCTTTCAGTCAGTGTGTTGTCCTGATTGCCCCTTGCCTGCCTTTTCTCATTCCTATTTAAGAATTTTCAGGGAGGCTTCGCATAAAGAAAGAACACTTGACAGCCAGCCTTCTGTCAACACCCATTATCTCCAAGAACGCAGCCAATGTGCAGCAGCCCTCTTCATAACAAGTTACCAGTGGGGAGAAAAATGCCCACATGCTGGGGAGTTTCAAATGGGTTATTTGGTTGGTCACTTCCTCAGAGGTGTGACTCTCGCTGACCAACTGTGTGAGGGATATCGGAACAACTCATTGCCAGAGGAGGCGGGGAAACTCTCCCCTGTATGGGATAAAATAAGAGCTTGCTTTAGAGAGGAGGGTTTATTTACAGCTACCCCTTTAGACAGCTAGTTTGACACTGTGGCAGAAACCAGTGAATTCTACTCTTAGTTTAGACACAAAACTGGGTGACTTTGGGTCTGTCACTTTTTCTCAACCTGAGAAGAAGATAATGGCAAGCCATTTCTGAAAAACAATTTTGTGCCATCAAGTCATTTTCGACTCTTAAAATTCAAATTCAAATTTATTGGTCACATACACAGTCATACATGGTATGATATGCAGTGAAATGCTTACGCGACTGCCTGTGACCGCGAGTAAATTAAGGCAAAATGGGAGGGTAGGGTAGGAAATAAGTTAGGAAATAAGTTAGGGATAGTTGGGAAGGTGGGAGTGAGATACAATTGTGGTTCCTATTATAGTCCTGAGTGTTCTTGTGGTTCCTGGTTTAGTGTCCATAACTCTTAACTATCACATAGATTTTTTTCCATTACAATCTGTCCCTAACTTGGTCTTTCAAGTCTTCCAATGGTGCACTCATCATCACCATAACTGACTCCATCCATCTTGCTGATGGTCAACCTCTTCTTCTCTTTCTTTCTACCTTTTCCAGCATTAGAGACTTTGCCAGAGAACTGGATCTTCCTATAACATGTCCAAGTAGGATAATTTGAGCCTGGTTATTTGTTCATCACCATTTGTGCCTTTGAACTCTGAAAATGCTTTTTAAGAAAAATGCAGGGATTCATCTGGGCAGTTACTAGGGGTTAACAAAGACTTGGAGACACATATTAGACCTATTTTGGTTCCAGTTATCTTTTAAAAATCTGCAATGCCAATTTGAATAATATTATCTTCTGGTCAGGCATAAAGTATCTTGAGCTAATTCCAAAAACATACACATTTTTGAGAATTAATATATCCAAGTAGGTTTTAGTAATCTACCATATAATCAACAGGTGGCAGCAGATTTAGTTAAAGTCAAGGGAACACTACAACTTTTATTTTGGTTTTAAAAAAGAGATAGAACCTATGATTGCAACATAAAGTGAACCACAAATTAACCAAACACATTTTATCTTAGCACACTGTACAAATTCAACATGTATGGTTAGTTTATAGTTTATGTATCATTCAGAAATTTGGATGGCTGAAGTAAACTGCAGCTCTAGTGCAGTTAACCATAATTAAATGTGTCATGCTCACCTTGGCAGTAAAGTTCTTATCCAGCTTTTGTTGTGGCCCACCAGCTGCCTGTGGAGCTGGCAACAGATTTGGACAATGAGGAGATTGGGGATGAAATTGGGCCAGTCCTGGAATCTGGGGAAGGCTCTGATGGATGCTCTGCATCAGAAGCAGAGATGGACCCAGGGCCATCTGACATTTCCCTGCTGTCTTCCGAGTCAAGTGGGGAGGATGAACAGCTGGAGCCTGATCCAAATGCGTACATGCACAGGGCTATTAGGAGAACGCAACAGCTGAGGACAGGAAGCTGACTTGAGAGGAAGAGCACATGTGGATGCGGAATGGCTCCTCCCTAACTGGGGGATAAATAGGGGAAAATGGGAGGGGTGGTTGCAAGAAACAACATTGAAATTTCTTTCGGAAGATTGGCTCATTGTGGTTCATGATTTGTGCTTCAGAGACTCTTGCCAGTGCTTAATTTACAGCTTTGGGACTGGCAAGTATCCAAAGGAACTGATAAGGTCCGTTACTGCAAGTAACCCTTTGAAGGATTATTGCCTGGACTTTTCAGTGTGTGAATGCCAGTAATTCACAGGAGCTAAATAAAGGGGTTTTTTGGAACAAGGAGTTTTTGTTCATGGTTCTGCTATGACTGGGTCAGAACAGCTTTCTGATACTACCTGGGCCCACTAACCTTTCCCTTTCAGCTTGGAAGCAGAGATAGACTCAAACATTTGTCTGCTTCCAAAGATTCAATGAGAACTGAGAATATTATGAGCTTCAGAGGAGGATAATTTTGCAAGATCCAATCTGGCTCAATCATCGGGACCAGAGGTTTAAGTTTTCCAAGCTTTTGAACTTCTGTTGGGGCCCATCCTCAGGGAAACTCTCTCTCTCTCTCTCATTCTGGTGAGAGAGAAGTTCCTTGAGGATGGACTTCAACACAAGTCCAAAAGTTTGGAAGGTTAAATCTCTGGTCTGGGTGACCACCCCAGATTGGAGCCTATAACATTATCCTGGAGCACATGTATTTGCATTCATTCATGAGGAAAATTTTCCTTCCTTCCTTCCTTCATTCATTCATTCATTCATTCATTCATTCATTCATTCCCTTCTCAGATTGGAATATTGGGGCATTTAGTATTGGGGCAGAATGCATAGTATAATTGTATTTGGAAATGGCCTTAGGGGACAAGAGGAAGAACTGCAAAATAGACAATTGTCAGAGAAGAGACAGCTGAGTCCAGAGTGTGGCAAACATCTCAGAAAGGACCCTTCCCAGAAACCTGTACTGTACAGGTAAAGGAAGAGTGATGTACCTTCAGATTTGCAACTTTCTGTGAATGTAACCTTACAATAAAATCTCATAGGATTGCTGCTTCTGTGGGGATAAAAATAAAAACAGATCCCTTGAACTTTTGGAAGACAGTCAGGACATAAATCCAGTAATGTAATTTAACATAATCTTCTCCACTGAAACATTGTAGATTCGTTCTAATGTATCAGAAACACTGCAGATACATGAGATTGTTGTGATAAACCACGTGCAAAGCAGTTTTAAAATGCTCAAAATTATTATATAAACACTCAGTCTATCAACCATTTGCTAACAATGTGCATTGTCACCTTTGCTTTGAAAGAAGGTTGGATATTCCTGGGGGAAAAAACTCAAGCTACAAATGGTTAAGCAGGGGTCTTCAAACTTGGCAATTTTGTGACTTGTGGACTTCAATTCCCAGAATCCTGGATTCTGGGAGTTGAAGTCCACAAGTCACAAAATTGCCAAGTTTGAAGACCCCTGGGTTAGAGTATCACCAATACACAGGGCTATTGCCTGGTTTTAAAAAGGAATAGAGAAAGACCATCCTTCTTCCCGTATTCTGTCTTTTTTCACAGTATTTCACCTCCTTACTAAAACCGAGCTGTGTTCATCCATTTGACTTCAGCAGTTACCATAGTAACAGCTCATTCAGCTGCAGCCCTTGACCATTTCCAAACTAGCTTGCAAAATAGGGAGGAAAAGAGGTCACTAAACATCACGTGACCTTAATAGTCAGCTCTTAAAGTCTGGCAGCATGGTAATTGGCTACCCTCCTTGCTCCTGGCTTCCCTAAAAAAAGGAGTGAGTAAATAATGGCTCAGTATGAATGTTCTCTCTTGCACATCTCATAAATATGAATAATTCCATAAGGCAGAAAACTCATTAGCTGTGGATTGAGATATTTGCCTATATTGCATGTTATGTTTAGAAACAAGTAGATTTTCATAAATAAGATATTGGTGAGAAAAAAAATAGTTCTTTTAGTCTTTCTGGAGAAATTGGAATCCTTTTAAGTTTCCTTTTCCCTTAACTCCTTCAATTTTCTTTTCTATCACTATACAAATCTGGAGTAAGAGCTTTCTCATTGTTTCCACACCACACTGAAACATTTTCAAAACATTCATGCTCTGTTTGTTGACAGGCCAGTGACCATGAGCTTGGACTACTACATGGAGAGGCACATGCCATTTCACAAATTGAATTCAGATGGGATCACTCCATCTCTTAAGAGATGCTAATCCCATAGACATCACAACAAATCTTTGGGGATCGAGGGCAGGTAGCTTCAGAGAGTTTTCCAGAGGAAATTTTACTGTATATTCCCAGATTTGACATTTTCCTGGCTGATAGTTGTTTCCTGGCTCCCTTCTGGGCATTTGCAGCTGGCCATTTATTGAAAAGTGCCATCCTCTTACTCAGCAGATTACTGATGTCATGTTCCCTCTGGTTTCACATCTGGAAGGGAAGTGCTTGGGAACAAACAGACAAAGCATGTTCTCTAACAACTCCTCAGGGACCTGAATTTGATTCTTTAGCTGAAAGGCAAGTTTTGATACTCATTCATGTTCTTGTCTCTTTCCCCCTGGAGCTGACTTGGAAGCTGTGCAAAACAAAAACATTGTACCTGGGAAAAAGAAGATGAGCTGGAACTAATCAAAGGATTTTTTTAAGTGTTTATCTCTCTTTGATATTCCTATTTGTGTTAATTTTGTCATAGACATACATCAAGGTATGGCAGTCAAGGAGCTGCAAATCACAATCCACTTGAAAGATTTGCTGCACTCTTGCAGCCACTGTAGATACTTCAAAAGCTAAGTGCCTCTTTACCTAGGTCATGACATAATTACCTGTGCAATGTTGATTCTTATCCAGACCCTTGAACATCATAGGGAAGCCTATGTGTTTCTTAAAGGCTTAATTAAATCTGATTCATTCATTTTCCCACTTTTAATTTTTAAACATTACCCTGTAAATCCCTTATCAAATCCTTTATCAATTTATGGAAATGATTTGTCATATCCATATAAAAATTAATTTCTTTCAAACCCATAGTGAAAATATTAGAGTTGTCTAGTAAGGAAAGACAATCTGTATGTACCGACGGAGAGACTGGGAAATCTGATAGGATGTTGCAACTGCTCTCTGGTACAAACATTGACTAGAAGGCAACAGGTAAGGCTGTTCACTGCATTTCCACCTAACTACAAAAGGGTTTCTACTGCCTTAATCTGCATTTTGCAGAAAGTGGGATTCAGTGGTGAAATTCAGCCTGGATGCACCGGTTCTACTGAACTGGTAGTGGCATTCAAGTATGACCCCACCCACCCACCTCTGCCCTTTCCTATCCTGTGTCCTCTTGGTTTTTTTATTTTTTTACTTACCTAAATCGCTCGGAACAGCTTTTTTTTCAGGCCTCCGCAGCCTTCCCAATCACCTGGGCTGCCTCCAGAATGGAAAATCTTGAGTTTTAGAAGCTGCATGGCACTGAACCAGTAGTAAAACTGGTTGAATTCCACCACTGGTGGGATTCCTGCAAAATAAAGCATTGGCCTGCAATTACTCCATTTTTCTATTCTAAAAATGCCTCAGGGTTTTTTTTATACTCCAGATGATTCTGATAACTAAATATGATGACCAGCAACTTGCTTTGCCATCTTCCCCTCTCTTTTTGAAATAATAATAATAAAAATGCAGAGGCCAGCACTCCTGGATATTATTTAATGGAATAACAGAATAACAGAGTTGGAAGGGACTTTGGAGGCCTTCTAGTCCAACCCCGTGCTCAAACAGGACACCCTAAATCATTTCAGACAAATGGTTGTCCAATCTCTTCATAAAAACCACAAGGGTTGGAGAACCTATAACTTCTGGAGGCAATTTGTTCCATTGATTAATTGTTCTCTCAGGAAGTTTCTCATTAGTTCTAGGTTGGTTTCTCTCCTTGATTAGTTTCCATCCATTGCTTCTTGTTTTGTCTTCAGGTGTTTAGGAGAACAGGCTGATGCTGACCCCATCTTCTTTGTGACAGCCTCTTAGATATTGGAATACTGCTATCATGTCCTTCTTTTCATTAAACTAGACATACTCAATTCCTGCAACCATTCTTGTATATTTTATCCTCCAGTCCCTAATCATCTTTGCTGCTCTTCTCTGTACTCTTTCTTTTTTATATCACGGCAACCAAAACTGGATGCATTATTCCAGGTGTGATATTACCAAGGCGTTATAAAGTAGTATTAGCTCTTCTTATGATTCTATCCCTTTATTAATGCAGCCTAGGGTTGCTTTGGCTTTTTTGGCAGCTGCAGCACAGTGCTGGCTCATAGTTAAATAATTGTCCACTAGGGCTCCAAGATCTCTCGCGCGGGTACTACTATTCTATACCTGTGCATTTGGTTTCTTTTTGCTTTGCTCCAAATAGTTGTTCTTCCATAACAACTCCTTTTTTCATCCTTTATGGCTTCCAAGCCCCCATTCCATCCATTATTACTTCTTAATAGTATATATATGAAAATGAGAAATACAGATGCCAGTTCTTTAGTTTGTGTTAGCGTTCATATGCATCAAGTTCTTCCCAAGAACTTAAGTTGTTGTAATGTACAGTGACAGTGTAGTATATATGCAGATCCAAGCAGTGTGGCATTTTGTAATTGACAGGTGGAAAATTTGTCAATGTGCATATTTACTAAATGACAACAAGATTTTTTTGATGTGACATCCAATATACCAATAACCACTTGGACCATCATGACCAGTTTATGCCATAATTGTTCAGTTTCAGTTTTCAGATCTTGATATTTTGTGATCTCCAATTTTTTGTCTTCTATTCTACAATTCCACGGTGAACCAAGACTTTGCCAGTCTATATTCAGAAATCCCACAATATTTTAATCTTCTCATTTTCAACTTCTTTTTTGATTATATGTTCCCACTATTTTTTTATTACTATTACATGATACTTTTTACAGACATTCCCGTGAATCATTTGGTGTTATGCAGTTGTTTATAATTAGTTGTGGCAGTTGAATCAGTTGCTGCATTTGATCATGTGAAAAGCATTTGTTAATCTAAAAAGTAGACCTTTCACCTGTGGGAAAATGCTAAGATAACGTTGCAAAGTTTCTTTTCAGTCATGGAGCTTTTCAGTCATGGAGCTAACTGGATGAAGGGGACAGTCTCAGTCTCAGTCTCAACCAACTGTATCTCCTAGCATTATCACTGTGGGAAGAAAATGAGGAGAGATCCCCACTGAGCTATAAGAAAACAAGTGACATATAATGCATTAAATAAGTATGTAGCATGGAGGAATGTAAATGCAGTTGTACAAGAATAGCTCCCTTTGTTGGCCTGACATAGTGTTCTTTCCATATTTACTCCCTTTACTAAACCTCTATTGCACAGAGTGCTGTATGCTTTAATCTAAGAATATTGATTGTGTGCTGCAATTAAGCAACAACCAGCTATGTATTATTTTTGTGTATATGTTTATTTTGTATGAATAAACATAGAAAATGCACTATGTTTTAGATTTAAAACTGTGTTTCACCTGGAATATGGACGTTTATGTAAGACAAACAAGTAGATCATAATTTCAGAGATATTTCCTTACTTAAAACAGAAAAAAAAGAATGAACGTGGGAGGAGGAGGGAACAGTGGCAGCAGGAGTAACTTCTGATTTTCTGCCAGCTTTCCCATTGAGTTTTCTTGTGGGAACCTGTCAGGGAGCATCGAAAATCTTCCTTCCTTATCCCTGTTTTATTAAACAAATTCTCTTGAAGGGTTTTTTCAGATTACAAGCACCTAATGAGGAGTGTTCAGAGAAATTATAGTGCTTTTAGATATTTCTATTCTCCACCTACATTTTTTGTCCTTTATACTGAGATTCACATGTTTATTAGATG
>JAEANM010028289.1:0-10390 GCA_017656035.1 Myanophis thanlyinensis
CTCTCTCTTTCTCTCTCTCTCTTTCTCTCCCAAAACCAACCTTTCACAAGCAAGCCCTGTCCTGATAGGTAAAGCTATATTTTCAGATTTTGGGACCAGATAATTAGTTCCAGATTTGATCCAGATTGACTCAGATAATTGGCACCAGACCTGGCAATCTTGTCTTATTATTGTTATAAAACAAATCTTGAGCAGAAATTATATCATGGCCCATTACTAGAAAATTGAGAATGGAAGACAACGATGCATGCTTGAATTCCAAAAACTAAGCATTAAATGCACACTAGTGCTGTATACTTTGCAACAGTTTTTAGTATCAAACTCAGGTCTCTGTTCTGTTCTTTCTTGAAGAGAAAAGCAGTTGGAAGAGCGGGGACAAGAAAACAGCTGGCAAAAGAAAAGACGACTCAATTTCTCATGTCAGTGGATGGGACGGTTACATTGCAAGCTTGCCCTATCTCCCATCTTGCCTTGTCCTGATCTTTCCCCTTGTCCCAAATACCATTGGGAAAAACAATCAATTTGATTTCAGGTTCAGGAATTTACAGAGGTAAGCAATTTAGCTAATTACAGTACTACAACTGCTAAACAATGTCATCAGATTAAATGTAATTCAATCTAGCTATACCACAACTGGTAACTTTTACACACTGGCATATATTAAAACATTTGCGTCTTACTTCTTAACCAAGAAACCCTTGTCAGGGTTGTGCAGATTAACATGCTCTAAAGTAAACCAAAGATCCCCAACCCTCCAAGCCAAGGCCCACTACCGGGCCGTAGCCTATTTGCAACCAGACCATGCAAATGGTGTGCCAGTGTGTACGCACCCGCATGCAGCACAAACTTGTGTGAGCAGCAGGCAAGCACACGTGCACACATGCAACTTGCACAAGTTGAACTATGCACACATGTGCAGGTGTGCCTGCCTGCTGCTCATGCAAGTTGATTCACAAAGCCCAGTTCCTTTCTTCCTCCGCATCCCAGGCTGCCAAGTGCAAATGTTGGGGATTGCTGCTCAAAAATTTCAAAACAAAGGTGTATATTATTATACTTCAAGTATGCCAGATTGATTTGGTTGGATTTGATCTATTTTCATAATGTTTCTGGTGCAACATAAGGAATTGCTAAAAAAAAGTAACAAATATGTTATCGGCTTAGTTTAGCATGGCATTTTCAACTTTCCTCACACTGGCTTTCCAAGTTTCAGGCAGGAGTTTGTCCTACTTGATAGTATTCATATTAAATAAACTCAATAGTCTAGCAATAAAAGGTAAAGGTAAAGGTTTTCTCCTTTTTAGTAGTGTCTGACTCTAGGGGGCGACACTCATCTCTGTTTCTTAGCTGAGGGACGAGCCAGTGTTGTCTGAAGACATTTCCATGGTCATGTGCCAGCATGACTATACACCAAGGTGCATGGAACACTGTTATCTTCCCACTGAAGTGGTACATATTTAACTACTTACATTTGTAAGCTCTTGAACTGCTAGGCAGGAACTAGGGCAAGTAACAGGAGCTCACCCCATCACACAATATTCAGGTCTCGAACCCAGGCTGTCAGCTTTCCAGATGATAAGCTCAGTGTCTTTAATCACTCAGCCATTGCGCTCCCAATAAATAAAAGATAAACTAAGGCCTTCTGCTTCCCTTATAGCACAGTACAATTATGTTCTGTATTTTCCTTTTGAGAACAGATTTAATTCACTATTGGACTTACATAGGTAATTCCATTTTATTTTATTATTTTTATTATGAAACTGAAATGAACAAGAATAATTCTTCCATAAAATTGGGAACAGGAAGGGGGGGGGGAAGAGCAGGGGAAAATATATATCTTGGCATCCACGTCAGAGGATGCAGTTTAGAAAAAGTAACAGCAAAGTAACGGAATTCACAGTGGCATCTAACAAAACATTTCTGCAGTGTTTAACAAAGACTTACTAAGCACACTGCAGTTGTTTTGGATGTATTAAGACCAGAGTAATAAATGCATACTTGCCAATTATCCTGATTTGGCCAGGCTGACCATGGTTAAAATAGAGATCATCCTTCCAAAGTTTTGCCAATGGCAACAACTAAATCCTATATTTCTATGGCAAAGAAGTAAGAAGTGTATAAACAAGAATGGGTTGTTATTTTTTGCAAAACATGTTTTTGCAATTTCCTAATATCCCATGGTGGCATTCATGATGTAAAAAGGCATACCAGTAGAGTGGAAAATCAAGAGTCCATAATTTCCCTGTTTTGCTGAGCTCTAGTGCACTCTGCATTTTACAGCATAGCATACTTGGCCATTTCACCAGAAAACCCTTTTTAACGAAGTAGTAGGCAGCTTGCACTGAGTAAGAAGAGTTATGCTGCTTTAGGTTTGTGGTTACACCTTGCAGACTGCCTTACATCTTGGATAATTTTTTTTAAAAAATAAATTCATTCAAACATAATTTGTCATATTTAATTTACATTTTTTTCACTGATCAAACTTATTACGAGTAACTTATAGTAAATGAAAATCATTTCCCCCAACATCTTAAACATTTTATTTGTTCGAAAAAATTGTAACTGGGTCAGTGTTTATGGCAAATATATGTTCTTGGTATTACCCTTAATTATTCCCTTTTTAAAAAAAGTATGACACTGATTTAATTGGATGTGGACTTTCCATCCTGTTCCATTAAGTACGCTTGCATTAGTGATAAAATGGACATTATAAGCACACTATCCTTAACTTGTTGTCCACATTGACAGAGAAATGTTTCAGTTCAATGCCATACATTTGCAGTACATGAAGTCCCCAAGTTATGAACCTCTGGTTTATGAACAACCACTAGATACAAATGGATTTATTGCAGTACTTATCGCAGGACAAAGGCAGGTATGTTTTGGCAAGAAGGACTATGATGCTATAGGCAGGCAGGCTCACAATAGCATCTCTTTTGTGGATTGTCATGCACTCCAACTGTTTTCAGAGAAATATTTGATTAAATAACTTATTCCAGTTTAGATACAAACTCAGCTTAAACACAGGCTTAGGAACAAACCTTGTTCTAAATCTGGTGTATTGCTGTATTTCACAATGTATGGAGGTTTACTATGCATCTTCATTCCCCCAATAATTTTTGAAAAGATGCCATTCACCCTGTTTTTAACTTTTGAGCCTTTCTCTGCTTGTTGTGAACATGCTCCAGTGACTTTTTTTCCCTATCTCCTTACAATATTGCCTTCATCTCACTCACAAACCGTACCTGAAGTAGCAGGCATGAAAGCTGGCTGAGTAATTTTAGGCTGATCACGCTCTCTTAGCCCAACTCACCTCACAGAGTTGCTGTTGTGGGGAAAATAGGAGGAGGAGGAAGGAGAGTTAGGTATATTTGCTGCTTTGACTTATTTATAAAAATAATAAAGATGGGACATTTTTTTCTTTTAATGACCCTGTAATCCCAGGAGTCAGGGAAACTGAATGGAGCTTGAGCATTTACTAGCTGGATGCCCTTCCTGACACCTATGCAGAGCTCACAGCAGACAAGTACTCACTGCAGCCAGTGAGAGTAATATCTGTTTCTGTCCTCCTGATTGTGAGGTGAGAGCTCCACCTCTAGGTTACCACACCACTCCAAAGGTAGGACAATAAATAAATAAGAAAGAAAGAAAGAAAGAAAGAAAGTCATCCTTAGGTATGCTTTTTCCCCCCCAAGAGATTTTCTTGTTGTTCTTTGAAGTTGTTTCGCTTCTCATCCAGGAAGCTTCATCAGCTCTGATTGGATGGTGGGAAATGGAAGGTTTTATACTCCTTGGAGACAGGTAGTCATTTGCATTCTTTTATTGAGTTATTAAGGCCACCTATAGGTTTATCTTTGTTATCAAGGTCACCTGAGTGGTGCAAATGGGTGTGGAGCCTTCTTGGAACTGTTGAAAGGACTGTGTTGTAGATTGGAGATAGATGATGTCATATCCCTCCCTCTGTTGAGAGAGGGCTGTTCAATTTTGACATAGATGGCTTCTTTGACCCCTCTTTCAAACCAGCAGTCCTCACTGTCCAAAATGTGGACTTTGTCTTTTTTAAATGCAGATGGACTGCTGAATCTAGTCCTGATGCATTTGTTCTCCTGTGTTGTGCTATGTGTTTATGAAGTGGTTGTTTTGTTTCCCCAATGTACAGATCTTCAGATAGCTTACTGCATTGTATACTACATATACCATGTTGCTCAGTTTATGTCTGAATGTTTTGGAGCAAACCGCCTTAGTGTATTCTTAGCGTAAGGAGAGAATGAAATGATTTTAATATTGATTCTCAAAATTATAATACAACATTGGTTTACTTCATGCTATTGTGTTTCCCTTTTGTGAAAAGCTGGTTTATGAAAAATATTTCAAAGCACTATTGTAAATATTGAAATTATTTTGAACAATGTTTTATTAGTGGAAATATTAATGTTTCTTAAAGGAAGGGTGGATTTTTTTTAAGCTTGGGAATTTTTGCAGTAGAATATAGCAGCTATACAATTCTATCTACACATATTAATGAGTGATTAGCAATATCTTTGTATTTAGTTGGGTTGTGGTAATTTTTTTTTCTATCTAGAATAGGTAAATGTAATATATTTCATATATTTCAGGATGGCTGAAGTATGAATGCATCAAATGAGTACAAAGACATTCTACTAATGCTGTATCAACATATTCTACTATATCCTCAACTACGAAAATGCTTATTAGTATAGTACATGGGTGGACAATTATGGCTCCTTCATGACTCGTGGACTTCAACTCCCAGAATTCCTGAGCCAGCCACGCTGGTAGTATATTAGTTATTATGATTAATGAACCCATTCCAGAAAATGATTAAGGCAAGAACATCAAATCAGGCAGAAATCCTATAGAACAATTTGATCTGGATCCATGGGGTAGGATGAAGTGACTATATGTCAGATCTTAACTTGGTGCCTGGTTTTTGTTTTTAATGCTTAGGGTTTTAACCATTTTTGTATGGCTTTTACGTTGTTTTAATTCTTGATTGAGAGTCGCCCAGAGTTTGGTATAAGCTGGGTGGCCATATACATATTTTAAATAGAAAAATGAATGAATGAATAAATAAATGCAAAAATGTGCAACAATAGAAAGGGGCGTTATATTACTGCAGCATTCAGTTATCCAAGCAATTCTATCCATAAAAGCATGTGTGATCATTTGCCCCTTCCCAAAAGCATTTTCACCTTCATTCCAGGTGATCAATTTTTAGAAAACCTGGCCACTGCTTTAAATTATGTAGAAAATTCTCTTTCCTTTCTTCACAAGAGAGGAGCAGATGCAAGGATATAGCAGTCTGGTGTGTAAACAGCATCTCTTATTTTTTTTTTTTTCTGATCTTTTTACTGTTTTGTGTCTCCCTCAATGCCATTCTTAAGCCTGCAATTGTTTATAGAGTATCTTTAAATTTTATAGGAAGCAGTTAATTTTATGTATGAAAGAAAGATCAATTTAAATAATAGGAAAAAGGCGAGTAAATGTGAAAGTGTGCTTGCTACATGGAAAGGCTCAGATTTGTAATGGTGTTCTTGGGAACCTTTTCTCTTGTATAACAACACAAGATGTATGTTTTGGACAATGCATTTTGAGCAAAATATAGAGTGATTCAGAGCCAAGGTAAAGGGGTCTTATGTCAGAGTGAGCTTTATTAGTAGCTAGATCTCTACTGTCATGGTTTAATTAATTCCTTCCATTGAGAAAGAGATGCTATTCATGTTTAAGTGTATTCATAGCAAACGCTACAGTTGGAGGTATTCAGCATGTTCTGTGGGGAAGCACAGAATAAGATCTGCACAACTCTTTGTGACAAGGACCACAATTTCTAGAAGACAGGAGAGCCATGAACCTGATCTGTCCTTGTGTATTTAATTATTATCAAACTCAATAGTCCAATTCACTATACCGTGCCCATGGAGCGTATTATTGTATAGATGAATCATTAGATGGTGTTGAACTTAGAATCACAGAATTGTTGAGAAGAAAGTATCTTTTGAAGAGATAGAGGGGGTGGGGTGGGGAAACATCTAGCTCAAATCACAGCTCCCTGCCAGAATCAACCAACAGATCTAGTTATATCTGGACGAGTTTAAATGGGGTTTGTTTTTGTTGTTTTATTTTTCAGAAATAATAAAGCTATTGAGCAACATTTAGACTGGTTTGTCTTATTAGTCTTCTATGTGTACTTTGTTGTTGTCAAAGTAAGAAAGACAGATATCCACATAAGAGGGTTCAAAAGGTGCCACTTGAAGGTTTCTCAGACTAAGATGTACACCATAGCAGAAAGAACTGGAAGGAAATGCACATATATGTGTCAGGGGATACATTTGCATCTATACCTCAATCCTTGAGGAGCAATTGGAAACAAGTCTACTGTCTTAAACAGAACACTACAAATATCTGCAGCAGGAATCCTTGATGTGGAGAGAAAAGCTTCCATGTGGGTTGGAACCCTAAACATGCATATTGTCAGCTGCAGGGAGAAAACTATGCTGTGCTTGTATAGGCTTGTCTCTTGGATGACCTCTGTGTGAATGTCCAAAGGAGACCCCTGCACAGGACATTCTATGTACAACTGTATCTCTTGAATAGGGTTTTTGGAATCTTATGGAGAAGAATCCTAAAATCTCAACAAAAAATAACCATAAAGATTAAAACCACCATGTTTGTGCAATAGCAATTCTCATGATTTTTCAAATTCACATATACACTTACTGGCATTTTAAAAAAATATACCTAAAGTATTGCGTAGCTCTCTGTGAGAATTCAGGACATTATTCATATAGAGATTTCTATAATACCGTAGTCCTGTTAGTGAGATCATATTCCTGAATTTGGTAACAGAAAGTTAAAACTGGAATAAAATAATTTGTCAGGAGGTCACTTCCTAAATTCATAACCTATTGACGATTGAGCTCAACATGAACACATTATCAATATATCCTGGCTGAGATAGTGGCTAACCACACAATTAGTCTCTTAAATATGATTTTTCAAAACACTGATTTATCATCAAGCCACCTGCCACCCCCACCAGCTTTTATCTCATTGAATGTTCCTATTTTCTCTGTTTGCACCTGTGCATTTTTCTTTACATATTTTCAAACAAAGCATTGGATTCCCTTGCATCCCTTTTTCTTGTTTATAAGAATTTTTCTATGGCCCTCTTGGATCCCTGAAACATATTTGGAAGAAAAACTGTTATTTTTCATAAAAAATGGTAAAGTGGGACAAGGGCCATAAAAGGTATCCAGGCGTATATTTCTGCTCCTGAGTGCTACTTTGGTGGGTAGGCAGTCTAAAGTCTTTTAAATTTTGAGTATTGAGTTACCTTGGGGGCTGTGTCATAAAAATGAATGAGGCCACAACTTGTTTTCTTTCCTAAAGTTTTTCATCTATGCAAGTAGAGAGTTTTTAAAGTTTTCTATTTTTACAAATATTAGCCTACTTTAGGCTACATTTTCCTATAATTTTTCATGAAAAAAATAATAATAAAAAGCAAAACAAAAACCCAGTTGTTGTTTTTTACATTTGTGACTGAGTGTATCCTGTACATGCAAACATAAGCCAGATGTATATATACTATCCCTTGTCTCAATTTGATTGGGACAACCATGTTTTTTGGGTGATGGGTCATTCCACAAAGAAATCCATTCCTGGGAAATTCCTGGATTCTAGTGTATGGTGTGAGAGCAATTCTTAGCTGGTATCCCAAGTATCTTCTTGTTGCCCTAGTAATAATCTTTCCTCTAGGTCTGAGCTCTGGCATATAATTTTAAGACTCAAATTTCTTACTTCTGTTGCTCTATCCACAATTAGTGGTATAATTGCTATAGTCAAGCTGAGGAACTCATAGTCTTCAGAACCTCTAGACTTGAATTCTTAACTTGCATGTATAGACCTTTCATTAGATCTACACTTTGATTGGCCATGGTTTTATATTTCTAAGTGTGTATGGGCAAATTAGTCCCTTGTTGTATTATTCCTATATTCTATTATAAATGCTATGAACGGGAGGGGAAGGAATCCTTTCTTCTTAACAAGGAGGTAATAAAATAGCATTTCATAAGCTGTTTTATTTTCCTCAGTCCCAATGAACTTTAAATACATGTATCAAAAGAGGCCTGAGAATACTTGGACTGAAATATATATTTAAATTAGGTGGAGGAGATCCTGTACTAAGCTATATAGTGACCAGAAGAAAAAAGAAGAAGCTATTTTTATTCCTCTGTTGTGGAGACCAGCTTAATCTGTAGGGCCCAGAAATTCCAATGGAATGTATTTTACAGCAATGGAATTCCAAATGGTTCAGCGATCAAGAGTTGTAACAACTGATGCAATTTTAAATAATGTTTGAGAGAAATAGCAGGACAACAATCCCTGTTATTTACATTCTAAAAACACATATTAAAGCATACATCTTTTTTCCCCAAGTTATCTCATTCCCACAGATCCTAAAAGTTCCCTTTGCTAATTGTTGTGCTATGCTATTGATGGGACCCTTTCCTGTTTCCTCATTGTCAGTAGGTTCCAGTGTCTTATTAACATAGTTACTAATCTTCCTGCCCTTTGACTAAGCATTGTAAGTCCTATCACAGCTGTTCCGTATAAGTTTAATCTAGCTTGCTATATATACGTGCGGATGAGACTCTCTAAATGCCAGTTTCTGCTCAGATGTTCATAGAAAGACATAGTAGCCTTGACCTTTCATGCAACTTCTTTGGGCATGAAAGATAGCAATCCCAGGTTCCGAGCCACATAAATTTCATGCCTGTTATATCAGCTGCTATAGCGCAGATGAGTATATTATCTCTTCCTTCTGACATTTTCATTTGGCTAAATGGCTATCCTGCCATAGTTCCAATCAACCCATTCCTCCCCTTCTTCATCAGCATAATTTGGGAGAAAAAAAATTGAAGCCAAAATCCTAAATTTCTGGAAGGTACCAGATAGCCCATGACTCCAGAAAGCTGGAGGCTCTCCCCAATCCGTCCACATATTTAGAAAAATGCTGTCCTATTGGAATATTTAGCTAAAATATGCTATTATGGTACATAGAAAATAATAATAAGCAATTCCAGGAAAAATCTTGTAGTGTAATCTTTTCCATAAAGTATGGCTGTTCAAGTTGCAAAGAGGTCTTATCGCCTTTATATCAGGATGGAATATGACCGGTTTTGCTACTGGTTTGGTGCGCATGCAAGCTCTTTAAAGTGCTTTTAGAGGCGCCAGAGGCAGTGGGGATCATCAGGAAGGTTCCGTAGACACACCAAACAGCTGATTCAGGTAAGTAACAAAAAAATGAAGCTCATATAAGGAAGGATAAGGGCAGGGGAGGGTGGGTGGGGCCAATTTCAAATCTCTACTACTGGTTTGGCCGATGTGGTGTGATCCAGCTGAATTTCACCACTGCTTTGTATTACCTCAACTCAAAGAGCAGGTGGCAGTCAAGGCTAGGAGGGCCTTTGCATAAATGAGGCTTGTGCTCCAGTAATGCCCTTTCTTGGATCAACAATCCTTACTCACAATCACTCATGCTCTAGTCATCTCCCATCTTGACTTTCTTGAGTCTATTTGAGAAAGTGGAACAAGAAGAGAGTCCAAGCAGCATGGTTTATATATGTTGGATGTGTGTGTGTGTGTGTGTGTGTGTGTGTAAAGTCTTGGCGACTCCCTGGACAAGTTCCTGCAGTTTCCTTGGCAATATTTCAGAGATGGGTGGGACAGTTGTAGTTCCTTGAGTAGTGGAGGGTTTTTGTTTTTGCCAATTAATCTTCATTGACATTAATCTTAGTACACCTACCTCTATTTGTGACCCGCTTAAAATAATGCTGTAATTTCATAACTTCCTGAAGAAAATAACAGTCTGTGATTCTCTGTAGGCTGCAGAAGAGTGGCTTGGGCACCAACATGAACTATAACCCAAGGCCGATCCTCATGATCGGTTTGCCTGCCTTTTACTTCCATCAGCTCACAGGGAAGGCAATTTCTGTTTGAGAAATTGTGGGAAGCTGGGCAAGGAATGAAAGGGAGAGTGGCCACAAAGAAGAAATAGAAGGTGGTATATTGGTAGCTTATCTTACAAACGGCAACTCAGTCCATGTGGCAAGAAACCTAAGAAAAATGGTTGGAAATCACTCAAAGGAGGATGGGAAATGCCAAGGGTTTTACCCTATGTCTAGCATTAGCGATACCTTTCTAATGTCTGCACTATTCTTGCTTCCTTGAGCTTGCCCAGGTGTCTGAGGCTTCACATTCTACCTCTCAGTGTTTTCTAATCTGTGCCAACTTAAGCAGTGCTGCTGGTTGACCTGATGCACTTCATTTCATTGTAGGGGGAACAGTACTCCTTTCCATCTGGTAATTCAAA
>JAEANM010028291.1:0-10389 GCA_017656035.1 Myanophis thanlyinensis
ACTGAACATTTAAAAATGTGTCACATTATTGACTGGCACTGATGGTTGATACGGGTTGCTGCCAGCATCCTAGGTATTGACCACGTAAGTTCTCAAAATGTATGTTGTTCCAAGTAGCGCAGTTTTTTGCAGTTCTGCTGGTGTTATTGCAGGAATTTGTTGCAATTTGTTGATGTGCTGTGTAAAATTCTTGGACATGGTGCCAAGTGCCCCGATGACCATGGGCATCACTGTCACATGTTTCATCCATAATCGGGTGGTTTCGATGGCCAGGTTGCGCGGTATTTTGTGATTTTTTCCTAGTTCTTTTTCTTCGACTCTGGCGTCTCCTGGTACAGAAATATCAATAAATTGTACGCTTCGGTTTTTGATGGCTGTGATATCTGGCGTGTTGTGTTCTAAATGATGATCTGTCTGTATTCAAAAGTCCCACAAGATCTTTACCTTCTCATTTTCGACAGCTTTTCTGCACTCTATGTTCCCATGACTTTTTGGAATACAGGTGAATCGTAGTTTTTTACATAATGCCCAGTGGATTAGTTTAGCAACTTGGTCATGTCTAGCTTTGTAATCAGTTTGCACGATTTTTCTGAACTCACATATTAAAATATGAAACAGTTTCAACCTTGCAAAGTCAATAGTTTGGATTGTCAGTGGTTTTTTTGTATCTTAATTTTATTATTGTTGTTGTTGTTGAATTTATATTGCCGCCTATTCGCCCGTAAGGCGGCTTACAGAATAACATCAAACCTCAACTTTTTTACTTTCCCATAATAATATAAACGAGCAATTTCTGTAGCAACAAACCTATCTGATCGATAAAAACCCAAATCAAAGTTTCATTTTTTTGCCACTTCAAGCACAAAGTCCAAAAAGCGGTTTCCAAGTAGAAACAAAAGTAATTGTATTTTTATTCTTTGATCAAAGCAGTCCATTTGGCCATCTTCATAGCTACTCAACTACAATTGATTGCTTGAATGGGTTGTGAGAAGCCACGGGTTGTTGGTTGTCAACCATGTCCGATGGCTTAGCACCTCTAAACCCCATGAATTACAGTTAGTCCTCCAGTTATGACCGTAAGCGCGACCAGAATTTTCATTGCTTAGCAGGGCATTTGCGTAAATGAGTAAAGTCCAATTTTTACGACCGTTTTTTGCCACGGTTGTACCACTGCAGATGTTAAGTGAATAAAGCGGTCATTAAGTGAATCTGGCTTAATCTTGGCTTATTGGAAGCTGACTGGGAAAGATGCAAGTGGCGATCACGCGACCCTGGTGGACCACACATCTTTTGTGAATGCAAGCAGGTTGCCAAATGCCAAAATATTGATTCCACATTGTGACCCACGGGGAGGCCATAAGTCACTTTTTTCAGTGCTGTTGTGACTTCAGATGGTCACTAAACGAAGTCGAGGACTACTTGTGTTTGAGAAATCATGACTCTTCTGCTCGAAAATTGTACTTGTCAGAATAAAAGGTACAAAGAAAATAAAGATAAGAGAAAGGCACTAACTTCCAACTCTCTTTAGCCCAGTAGAAGATAATAACACTACGACCTCGAGCTTTTAAACTTTTAGACCATCATATATAGTAGCCACAACAGACCTATCTTACCAGCAAAACCAGAATCAACGCTTCCGTCTTTCCGTCACGAGCGGCCCCAAAATCAGAAGCGACGTCCAAATTAAAAAGAAAATTAAGTATTTTCTTTCCTTTTGGATAAAACCATCGATTTAACCATCTCTCTCTCCTTTGTCTGTTGTTGTTGTTGTGGGAAAGAATATATATATATTTCTGTTTATACCTCTGAAGCTTTATAAGCTACCACTGTTTCTAGGAATACAATTTACTATGTGTCAGAAGCTTGGAGAAAAAGAAAAGAAAGCTTAGACCCACAACAGGTGATCGAGAAAAATCCCATCCCACTTCCCACGCACCCTGAATCAGAAATAATTGGGGGAAGCACCCAACAAACAGCACCGTCTTCCTATCCTTTGATTATTATTATTATTATTATTTTCCATTTATGATGCAACGGCCCATCCAAAGGTGACATCCAACTCGCCTGGCGCCAATTCCCAGTGATTAAACGCTCCGTCACTCCGATGCCATTGCATTCCTTTCCCGCAGTTTAACTTTTAACTTGCCTCACCTTCCTTACCAACAAAGCCAAACATGTCTCTACAAAATCACACAATTCCATAGTCGGCCCCCAGTCCAGAAAACACATTTCGGGAAGGGAAAACCAAATTAAAAGCACTCGGAAAGTGTCCGTCGGGTCCAAAAACCAAAATAAACGTAACATTTTTAACATATAGAATCTAGCCTGGCTGGATGCTGGAAAAAAAAAAAAAAGAAAAGGAAAGAAAAAAAAAACCCCCAGTAAATTCTGCATGTTAAAGTAATGAGGGTATTTTTATTTTTTTTTATTTTTGGTTCGTTTCTTTCCAGAATGAGTCACGCTGATTTCGTGATCATATGGAAAGAAAGTTGGCGTGTGGGTATCTATCGTGCCCCGGCTTAGTTTTTTGGGGCGTTCTCACAACCACGAGGTGTTTAAAGGAAAAAAAAGAGACCTCTGCGGGATTTATTTTTTTGGTGGTTGTTGTTAAATCCATCTATTTGAACTTGTAGGCGAACGCCAAATGCAAAAACAGAACATTTCCTTGGCAAATGCTTAATTTCTGCATTTGGGGACCTATATAATCCATCGTTTTTTTTCAATCCTGCCCAGCCAGGTTTAGTGAGCTAATGGGATGAGGTTGCTTCTCGCGGATTAACTCAAGCAGGTCTGTGCTGAATTTTACCGGCTGGGCAGCCTGGGAACCTAGGGAAAAGTCTGGTTGCCTTTCAAATAAGGAAGGGTGTCTGTCTCTAATTAAAAGTGGAGGTGCGGCTGTCCTTGGTGATGTGTAAGAGGGTGGTGTGTGAGAGAAAGTGGAAAGGAGGAAGGAAAAAAAAAATGGGTTCCCAGGACTTCCTTTCCACCTTCCTTCTAGCTAGCAAAATCTGGATTGATTTGCAAAACGAGGGCACGAATGCGTTATGCAGTTTTGCTAAATGCAACATTGAATGTAGAGGTTTTAATTTTAAGACAACGCAGGGCTTAAAGACTCCCTCTTCAAGGGATGAATGAAAGGACAGGCTTGGGCAGTGGTGGAATTCAATTTTTTTAACTACCAGTTCGGTGGGTGGGGCTTGGTGGGCGTGGCTGGGGGGGTGGTCATGTGACCGGGTGGGCAGGGCAATCAAGATGAGGCTACTAGAAACAACCCCAGGATGTTTCTTTCCTGCCTTCCTTGCAGGATTAACCCTGTAAAGTGGGAAAAAAAACCAAAAGGAGATTTCTTCTACTTAGAAAATTTGCTACAGGTTCTAGCGAACCGGCTGAATTTTACTTCTGGTGGGGGAGGGAAGGGAGCTGAAATTGATTCTGTATTAAATGCAAGGAGAGAAAGGGATTCTCCATCAACTCATTCCGGATTTGAGGGCTCTTATTTCAGAATTGTGTGCTTAAGTTTGCAAATAAATAGGCCTGAATTGCATCCTTTTGTAAGGGATTTTTCCACCTACAAAATCTCCCACTTGGAGAGGTGGCCTGTTACGTCTCTGTAGGATTCCCCATTCTGCCCTCTCTTCTTTCCAATTTCTCTTCCCCCTCCTACACAGGTAGTCCTCGGCCAGAATTGAAGCCCGAATTTTGGTGGCTAAGTGAATTTTTTGTCCCATTTTGCGACCCACCGCCGCTAAGCAAATCCCTGCAAGTTGTTAAGCGAGTCACACGGTTGTTAAGTGAATCTGGCTTCCCCCCACAGACTTGGCTTGTCCGACGGTCGCCAAAGGGGGGAATCACGTGATGTCGCAGTTCGTCGTAAATATGATCGGTCGGCTGCCAAGCGTTCAAATTTTGACCCCGTGAACAGGGGAATGCTGCAACGGCCGTAAGTGTGAAAAACGGCCATAAGACGCTTTGTTTTCAGTGCCCGTGTAACTCGGGATGGTCACTAAACAAAACTGTTGTAAGTCAAGCACTACTTTTATGGCAGAATAACTCGCTTTCCCGGTGAGAACAGATACTCACGCAGAGACAAAAGGGAATGCATGCTTCTTACTTTATAAACTCTCTTAAATATAAAGATTTGGAGGCCCAGTGGATGTTTTTGCAGTCATGTGAACCTTAAGTTTGAGCACAGATTGTATAATTAAAGGCTTCTTCCAGTAGAGAAAGTAGACCTCGCTATTATAATTAACAGCTTATCTTTCGTAATTAGAAATAAAACTTTTTTTTTAGGTCCAATGTTTCTACTGTCTGCGGCTACGTTCCACAAACAGCGAGTTCCCACAGAGAAAAGAAAAAAGAAAAAGAAAAATCTTATTTTTAGCGATTTGCTAAAGTGCACATAACAGCTGGGTTTCCTCCATCGTGCTAAGCCGCCAAGCATTTGCCATCTCAAATCTGGGTAAATTTTCCCCAAATTTATAAAAGTGGTTTTTCTTTCCGTTTATGCCACACCGAGCCGTACGAAACCAAATGGATTTAAGTTATTGAAAGTATTTCTATCGCGGCTCATCTTTGAACAAAACTCTGCCCTGCTCTCCATAAAAAAAATATATTAAAATAATATAAAAGAAGCACATTAAAAAGTGATTAAAACTAAAATGTTTGCATTCAGACGCTGGCTCCGTCAATAGACAAGCACATCTTGGTTTAGTGTCGCGTATATATAACCCTAATCCTAACCCTATCCTAAGCATTTTTGATTGATGAAAGTCAACCCAGGAGACTTCCCTTGCAAATCCACAGGTCGTGCTTTTAATTTGGATGTCGGAATTGAGTAGGGGAGTGGGTTGGTCTTGATATCCTCTAGATTCTAGAAGTACCTTCCAACCCTTGGATTCTAGGGACACAGCACCAAGCATTGACAGTATGAAAGTATAATAACAGATGACAAGTATAATTAGAAAAATATTAGGCTGTGCGGAGATGGATAGAAGGACGTTAGCAATAAAAGATAAGGAAGAAACAATATATTTTTAACATGGGATATGTTTTATTAATGGTTAGACGAACAAGGTAGAGATTAGAAGATGAAAGACCACTGATATGACTAAGTAAAGGATACAAGAATTGGATTATACATAAGTAAACATTAGTATTATTATTACAGTTATTACTACTTTTATTATTACTACCAGTATTATTAATAATTATATTGTATAAGTAACTTGATCCATACAATAAACTGTTTATTAAGCATGTATGTACTTTAAAGAAAAAATGTATAAATAAAATTTAAAAAAAAGAGAATATATTACTGTCACACTTTTATGAATTTGCTCTCATGGAGATAAGATGGTACTTATAAGTAAGTAGTCCTTGAATTATAGCAGCGACCATCTGAGGTTACCACGGCACTGAAAAAAGTGACTTGTTGTGACCGTTTGTCACACTTACGACCGTCGCAGCAAACAAATTTCAGACCCTTGACCACTGACTCGTATCTACGACCGTTGCAGCATCCCAGAATTTACGTGATCCCCTTTTCGCGACAAGCAAAACCAGATGGGGGAAGCCTGATTCACTCAGGGACCGTGTTCCCCGCTTAGCGACTGCAGGCGATTCACTTCGCAACCGCGGCAAGAAAAGTCGTAAAATGGGAGGGAGGGGGCAAAAGCAATATTTCGCCTAGCAACGTAAATCATGGGCTCTCCATTATGGTCGTAAGACGAGGACTACCAACCAACCTGTCTTTTGGGGAGAATGTTTTTGAAAGCGTAAGGAAAAATCAGACCAGACGACAGGACAGAAATGAAATATATATATATATATATAAATATTCTCCCTCTGGAATTTTTATCCGAGAGGAAAAAAGTTGGGCCGATCGTAATATTAGGAATTGCAATAAATTGTGATGGGGGATTGATAAATCTATGCTCCAATATTCCAAAATGCAAGCAAGAATTGCTGTTATGCAGGATGTCTTTCCCTGTCCCTGCAGGTAGAAAGCTAGCTCCTTTTTCCTCCCTGATCAGCTGGCTTTTTCTGCATGCAGGGATTTCTTTCACCCGATCTGCAGAAATGCCCCATTTTCCACCCTACATCGCATCTCCAGTTGAAGTTATGTTGCAACTTGCCGGGCGTAATTTCACTTTTATCTTCCCCAGCAGTGACAGGCGATCAATAGACCTCAACTTAATCCCTGTTTTCGGATTGCAGCTTAATTACCCTTTTGTGGAATAACTTAATCGCTGCTTGGCAGCTTTCTATCCCCACCGAGAAAGGGTTTACTGACGCCGCGAGAAAGATTATTACTGCTTGTCCATGCAAAGTTTCTGCGGACCAAAAAGAAAAAAGGTGGCTTGCTGATTTTTTTTGGGGGCGGGGGTGCCGTCTGGAGACGGGAGAAACTCGATGAAGTGTTTTGCACAATTCGAAAGCTTGCACCCTTTTCGTTGCTAAAAACAGACGGCTCCTTTTGCACTTTTCGATATTAAAATCTTCCCTCCACTATAGAGGGATCTTGTTTCAGAAACAGACTGGTGTGCTAAATTGAGACGTAAAGAAGGGGATGAAGGGTGTTTGTCTCGGAGCTCGGAGTTACGGCCACGACTGAGCTTAAAACGTCTACTGGGGAGCAAGACGTAAAGTGAGCTTTGCTCCCTTCTGGGGGTCTTCCTTGCCACAGTTGTTAAAGGAATCTGGCTTCTCCATGGACTTTGCTTGTCAGAAGGTCACAAATGGGGGGGGAAATCACATGACCGCAGGATACGGCAACCGCCGTAAATATGAGTCAGTAGCCAAGCGCCTGAGTTTTGATCACATGGCCGTGGGGATACTGCGATGGTCGTAAGTGTGAGCAATCACTTTTTTCAATAACTTCGAACCATCGCTAAGTTAAAAGACGCAAGTCGAAGACAGCCTGAGTTGAAAATGATACAACTTTTGGAATGGATTTCTGGGTGGTCCCCCATCCATGTCCCCAACAGGAACCAGCCTGCTTAGCTTCCCGAGACCAGCCAGGTTCTCACATTTACTTCTTCAATGAAATCAGTGCGCATTCAACCACTTGCATCCTAGTTCCTAGCCAGCTTTGCAGAAGAGATGAGGAACTTTTATCCTGCTCCGAAATCTGCTTCCTTTGAGCCATTCTCAAATCTAACTCCGTCCTGAAACTCATCATTTTTGCATTCGGATTCTGGTCGAGGTTCCCTAGCCAGCCATACTTTGCCAACATGTTTCCCACATGCCGGGTTGTACTTTTAAAGCAACCGTGTCATTGCCGTGGTTCTCTTTCTCAATTTTTTTCCTGCTGTTTAATGCCGTTTAATGGGATGAATCCCGAGGAAATTATTTCTTTTGTTTCTTTGAGAGAAACAAAAGAACTCCAGGCTAGAGGGGGAAAAGATAAGAATAATAAACCCTTATAAATCAGCTTCCATTGAATGAAACCCATTTCTCTGGCAGTGGGGAAAAAGAAGCCGGGATTGTTCATCTCCTGAATATCTGCCATCGTGTCTCAAAATGGGCAACGTGTGAATTTGGACTGGCGGATGTTACCCAGATGGTGGTTTTTTCGGCCTGCCACTTGATCCTGCATTCTCTTTCAGGCGGGCGCACGTTTGGATTTAGTCCCTGGCCTGGGGCAAGTCGGCCATGTGATGGGAAAAGAGCGAAGACAGCTGGGAGAGGCACTTCCCTTGCTAATTATGGGAGGTTTCGTTTTTGGTTTATTTTGGGTACGGCTGGAGAAACCGACCCGGTCTGTTTCACTGGAATCAAAGGGGGGAGGAGAGGGGGAAAGGACAATGAGACATGGATGTGAGATGACAAGAGGTGCAGGAAAACCAGAGCGTGCTCTCTTTTATGTGCAGGGCAAAAACAAAAAAAGATCTGTACTGGTAGTCCTCTTACGACCCCAACCGAGCCCCAAACTTCTGTCACTAAGCGAGACAGTCATTTTGCCCCATGTTGCGAGCTTTCTCGCCACGTTTGTTAAGGGAATCACGGCCAATGTTGAGTTAGTTTCACCTCTCCCATGGACTCTCTGCTTGCTTGGCAAAAAGGGGAACCGGCCTAAGTACATGCCAATTGCCAAGCCTCTGAATTTTGATCACGTGACTGACCACGGGGATGCCGCCGACGGTCGCACATGTGAAAAACAGGTCAGAGGTCACTTTTTCCTGCGCCGCCACAAACGTCAAGTTGGTCAACTGAATCAATGTTGTAAATGGGTGGACCAGTTGTAAATTGTATAATCTCTGCCCTTCCTGGAGCGTAAGTAAACCTCTGCAAACATATTTCCAGGAGACAAAAACCCTCGGCGGCGTAAGATTTTGTAAAGTATTGGTTGAGTTTGCTTCTTGATGCTTGCATTTCTATCAGCAGGGATTTTCTTTTTCTTTTTTAAATATGAAGCATTGTGCAATTGACCGAATTAAAACCCACGTTTTGGCTCAAGGCGTAATTTTCTGTTTCGTAATGTGCGTCGTTTCACCCGACAATGTGGTCAACTGCTTTGGGATTCCGGGCTTGAGGGCTAGCAACTTGGGCCTGTACAATTTTTATTTTTTAAAAAAGAGAGAAATCGACGGGCTCTTACAAATTCGTGGGTTGCAGCTGGGGACAGAATTAGCAGACTTAGAAGGGGCCTTGGAGGTAATCTAGTCCACCCCCGTGCTCAAGTAGGAAATTCTACACCGCTTCAGACAAATGGTTGTCTAATCTCTTCTTGAAAGCCTCCAGCGATGGGAGCACCCACAACTTCTGGTGGCAAGTAGTTCCACTGATTAATTGTTCTAATCGTCTGGACATTTCTTCTTAGTTTATAGGTTGCTTCTCTCCTTAATAAATTTCCATGTTGTATTTGCCATGAATTGGAAAAATGAAAAAAAAAACACTTATGCAAGAGGAAGTGATTAAGAAAATTATGGACTGTGCAGAAATGAGTAAATTGACATTTGAACTTAGAGAACAAGAGGATAAACAGTTTTGTAGAGCATGGGATTTATTTTACCAGTGGTTAAGAGAAAAAGATATAATTACTGAAATATATTAATTTGCCTTTGTAAATGAAATCAATATAAGGATATAGACTGAAAATAAAAATCTTCCGTTGCTCTTGAATTCATTTCTGCTGGCCTTCAAATCAATGGAATGGCTAACAAGATAGACGCTGGAAGCGATCCAAAGTCCATTAATTGCAGTCAGTTCCCAGTGAATATCAGTACATTTTTCATTTTTCCTTCGTGGGATTTAAACGTTCCCAGCTGAGATAAGACCCTGAACGGGTTGGAGGACTTCTTTGTTTAATCAGGAAGGCTGAAGTTTAAAAATAATAATAATAATAATTGGCCAAGAATGCAGCAGGTTAACTCAACCTCCCTTCAGCCTATCTTATCTCTGTAAATGGGTATTTTTTTTTCTTTGCCCTGGGATGTTAAAATATACACCTTAATGAAGAAATAAAGAATTTAGCCTGGGAAGGAGCTCTGTCCGGAGCAAGCGGTGTTGAGTTTGGAAGAAATGTCTTTGCAGAGATACTGAAGCGTAAACAAATAAGTGATGTTTATAGGCTTGGAATGATGTTTTGGGGAAAATTATTGGTGGTATGCATTTGAAGGTCCTTTTTTTTAAATTAAGGTTAATTTTTGACTCTTCCTGGGCTGGTATAAACTTTTCATTTTGAGTGAAATGAAGAGAGTGAGAGATTGATTAATTTAGATATAGGACATTAAAGCAATTGTTGAGGAGTCCACAATTGAATACTGGGGCAAATGCAGTTATAAAAATCATTAAAATCTACAGAGATCCATCAACAAATGCTTTTCCCTGTGACCTTTAACCTTGGGGGGGGGAAATGGCATCTGGGCTGAATTTAGAGTTGCCAACTTTTTGATCTTGGGAAAAAGAAAATTGCCTTTGGGCAGGATGAGAAGATCCGCGGTGGGAATTTCTGCCAGGAAGATTTTTCTCAGAGCTTCTTGTTTTGGGGGAAGGGAGATGCGCCTCTCTGGTCTTTCGATAAAGAAATTGTGTTTTTAGCCGTGGGAATCGTGCGAAGATGGGTATTGTTTACCTTTGGGTTATCTTGGTAATGCTGATGATAAGAAGTACAGTATATTTAGAACATATATATCTTCCTTCCGTCCTTCCTTCTATTCATTTATCCCATCTTCTTTCCCCTCTCTCATCTCTCTCTTCCATCCATCCATCCATCCATCATCTATCCCTCCCTCCCTCCTTTCCTTCCATTTATCTCTCCCTTCCATCCTGCCATCTATCATCTATCCCTCCCTTCCTTCCTTCCATTTAGCCCTCCCTCCCTCCCCCCTCTCTCTCATCTCTCCCATCCTTCTTTCCATCCATCCCTCTCTCTCTCTCCCTTCCTCC
>JAEANM010028292.1:0-10389 GCA_017656035.1 Myanophis thanlyinensis
GAAACTGCCCCACCCAGTCACATGACCCCCCCAGCCACGCCCACCAAGCCACGCCCACAGAACCGGTAGTAAAAAAATTTGGATTACACCACTGCCCAGCACAAAATGGGAAGTCCAGCGCAGGCCAAGCAGTGAGTCGCCTTGTTTTACGCATCCAATGCAGCGCCTGCTTTGTCCTGAGCCTTGTGCTTCCCCAGCCACTTCCAGTTTATGATCACTACCCTATACCATTTCAGACAAATGGATGTCCAATCTTTTCTTAGAAACTTCCAGTATTGGAGCATTCACAACTTCTGGAGGCAAGTCATTCCACTGATTAATTACTGCCAGGAATTTTTTCTTTTTAGTTCTAGGTTGCTTCTCTCCTTGATTAACAACTGCAGGTGATCTGCTTAACAACCATGGCCAAAAAAGGTTATCAAATTGGATAACTTAATAACCACCTAACTTAACAGTAAAAATTCTGGTTTCTATTGTGGTCATAAGTCAAGGACTACTATTCTTTCCTGTTGTATGAGAAGGATGCCTTAAGCAAAAAGGAGAAACACTGGTGATCTTCAGTGCTCTACTTTTCCTCGAAAATTTTATTGGCTGTAGCTCCTAATGTGCCAACCTTATTTTATAGGCATATTAGCTGATAACCTGGCATTGCCCGGGTATTTATTTATCCCAATCCTGTATTAGACAGGAAAAGGAATGAATTATATCTATAGTGTGAACCACGAGCTGCCTTTCTTTCCTCTTGCTTCGCCCTCTTTTCCACCTGACACCCCAATCTTCTTTAAGGGAAGGCAAGAGATTCACTCAGCCTCTTGTGAAAGATGGCCTTCAGGTTTATGTGTTTCCCACCTCCACCATTGGCTTCCATACCACATGATCTGATCCAGGTAATCAAGCCATGCTCTGCTCCATGACACACTGCAGCCAATCACCGAGGCTACCTCTGCATTCTGCCGAGCTCCCCTTGACCCGCCTTGATGAGCACAAGCTCTCTCCCTCTCTCTCTCTCTCTCACACACACACACCCAAAAAAATCCACACACCTAGGGGCGCTAGGGGTGTCTTACTCTACACTATTTGTTTCCAGAGAGAAAATCATCTGTGTACCAAATTTGGTTGAAATTGGTTGAGACATTCCAGAGTTATGCTGGAACATACACACAGAGATCCATTTTCGTATATATAGATCCTCACATGGGAATCAAAAGGAAAAAGTGTCAAAAGTAGAATCCAGCACCCCTGATATTATCCAAATCTATTAAATAATTTAACTGAATAGTTTAATGGAAACTAACAAGCCATTCCTCCCACCAAGAACTTGGGAATATGAACTTGGAGGAATCTCAGAAGTAAATTTCTGCACTGCTTCTCAGGATGTAACAACAGAAATTATATTTTTGTCTCCCATAACAACAGACTTCGTCTGGAAAGTATCTCTTCCCTAAAGAAGATGAGCAATAGCCATTATTACTATCCTTGAGCAGTACTTCACAGCAGCTCTTCTGATCTTTTTGCTCAAAGACATCTTGACATTTTATCTCAAAGACGATATAAGAAGAGGGCCTGGGCCGGGATAGGTGGTAACACAACTAAGAAATACAAATAGTCATTCCCCTCCTCCATTTTTAGCTAATTAAATGTCATTCCAAAGAAAGGGAAAAAAATGATAAATTATCTAAATATTTGCAAACAAGTCAGGTTAAAATCTATTTCATTCCAGATGGGGTTAACAGGCCAGATGGCCTGCTACAGACTTACACAAATATTATCCATATCAACATATTGATTTAGCAAGCACCAAGTAGCTTTCCAAATAGATCACTTGAACAGCAGTTGTATTCCTTTTTAGATAGTCCTTTTCCTCTTATCCTCCACTGAAGAATAAAACATTTATCCCCATTTAAATTATACCAAACTTGAGCTTTCCATCACATTAAAAAAAATCAACCCTGATTTCGATCACAGACTTAATTCTACAACAGACCATCTAATTTCTGCTGAAATTGTTAACACAACCAGAATCCAGTGAACTACTGATCATAATTGTAATCAAAATTTCCATTGCTAAGCAAGGTGGTTGTTAAATGACTCATGGCTTATTTTACAATTGTTTTCCCCTTAGTTGTTAAGTGAATCTCTGCAGCTGCACCCAGTTATTAAGAGAATCTGATTTCCCCATTGATTTTGCTTGCCAGAAGATGGCTGGGAAGGACGCAAATGGTTATCACATAACTATAGGAGGTTGCAACAGTTGTAAACATATGCCAGATGCCAGGCACCCACAGGGACCACAAATTTGAGGGCTTGTAAGTCACTTTTTTCACTGCTTTTGTAACCTTGAACAGTTGTTAAACTAATGGTTCTAAGCAGTGGTGGAATTCAATTTTTTTTTACTACCAGTTCTGTGGGCGTGGCTTGCTGGGTGTGGTTGGGGGTATCATGTGACCGGGTGGGCAATTTCTGTAAGTAGGGCAATAAAGATTAAGCTAGAAACAACACCAGGATGTTTCTTTCCTGCCTTCCTTACAGGATTAACCCTGTAAAGTGGGAAAAATACAAAAGGAGATTTCTTCTAACAACCAGTTCTCCGAACTGCTTAGAAAATTTACTACTGGTTTAAGCAAACCTGCTTGAACCTGCTGAATTTCACCTCTGGTTCTAAGTCAAGAACTATCTGTACTCAATTTTTACCAGGGCCACTTTTAGTTAAGCGAAATGCCTTCAAAGATAAGAAAAAAGACCTCTGGAAGAATGTCATCTCTAGAGTGAGCTTATTAACTTCCTTTTGCCACATTCCCAAGAAAGGAGATTAGAAAAAGCAGAGATTATTTCAAGTTTGAAGGCATTATTTTAACTCTCTTTTCCTCTGTCTCTGTACCAGCTGAATCAATTCAATAAGCGACTCAGAAATACCCACAGAAAGCAGGCATAAATTAACAAGACTCTATAGTAGTTTCCAACATTCTGGGTGGAGAGAAAATGAATGGCCCTAAATAAAATTTTTATTTCATGAAGTACATTTTTAGACCTCAGTCTCAGGGTGTTAGTTGGACTTTCTTGTTACTGCTGTGTTCTGGAACCACATGTAATTTATAAGCTGTTTTCAAGGGCAGCCTCACATAGAATGCATTGGAGTAGCCCATTTGTGAGATATCCAGAGCATGAGGGACTATCTAAAGGACTCCCAATTCAGATGAATTTGTATGAAGTTCTTCTAATTACATCTGTCATCTGCCCTTCAAGCAGAAATGTGAGTTTAAGAAGATCCTCAGAGTTTGTTCCAACCTTGAAGAGGGAAGTCAATCAAAACTAATTTTCAAGGGTGGTCCAAATACCCACAGCCTCTTGTTAGAGTTGAGGCCGAGTCTGTTGTTCTCCATAAAGGCCACCACCACAGCCTGCCACTGGAAGAAGCACGTGACCATACCATCTGATGAGTCCACGGTCATATTATCTCAGTATCATCAGAATACTAATGGTACCTAGCTCCAAACTGGTGGATGACCCAATCTAGCAGCTTCATTTAGATGTTAAACCAGAGAATTAGAAGTAGTGTTGAGTCCTGAGTCATTCCATAGGGCCCACTAGGATCTCAAGCTTGGGCTGTACCCCACCTTAGAGAAAGGAGAAGCTTTCAATGCTGTGGCCCCATTCCTATATCTACCAATCATTTTATATGTTGTATAAATATATATATTATTTAAACATTTTTCTTTGGTATACATAAAACTCAATATTTTTTATTTATTTATTTCACGATTTCTATACCGCCCCATCTCCCAAGGGACTCGGGGCGGTGTACAGCCAAGTAAAACATATATACAATATATCCATAAACCAATTTTAAAATTAATTAAATTAAGGCTGAGATTTTTAAAATAAACAATTAAAATTTAAACTAAAATTCCAATTAAAATTAATATCATAAAATTTAAATTTAAAACCCCCCACATGTCAGGCCAGGCCAGCCGCTGGAATAAGTGAGTTTTTAGGGCGCGTCGGAAGGCCTGGAGATCTACAATGGTGCGGATCTCCGGGGGGAGGTCATTCCACAGGGAGGGCACCGCCATAGAGAAGGCTTGTACCCTCGGGGCTGTCAGACGGCAACGTCCCGACGGTGGAACCCTGAGGAGACCTGCCCTATGGGAACGCATCGGTCGGTTGGAGGCTGTCGGCGGCAACAGGCGGTCCCGTAAGTACCCAGGTCCCAAGCCATGGAGCGCTTTAAAAGTAAGCACTAACACCTTGAATTGCATATTCACATTGACAATGCATTGTCTGGGTACAATTGTCATTTGAATAATGACAAAAATTTTCAGTAGTTACATTTTAATTGAGTAATACATACAGTAAATGATGTGTTCATTAAATAGGAATTCCTCTCCTCCACTCCACTCCACTTTCCTCTCTCCCCTCCCCTCTCTCTTATTTTGAACATTTGGCTGCTGCATATTCCATTTCTGGTTAAATTCCTCAATACAGATAGTCCTCGACTTACAACAATTCATTTAGAGACTGTTCGAAGTTGCAACGTCATTGAAAAAAATGACTTACTACCATTTTTCACACTTAGGACCATTACAGCATCCCCAAGATCACATGATCAGAATTCAGATGCTTGGCAAATGACCTCTATTTATGACATTTACAATGTCCTGGGGTCCTGTGATTATCTTTTGTCACTTTCTGACAAGCAAAGTCAATTGGGGAATCCAGATTCACTAAACAACTGTGTAACTATCTTAACAACTGCAGTGATTCACCTAACAACTGTGGCAAAAAAAAAAAAAAGATTGCAAAATGGGGCAAAACTCACTTAACAAATGTTTCACTTAGCAACATACATTCTGGGCTCAATTGTCATTGTAAATCAAGGACTACCTGTAAGTAAATGAAGTAGTTTGGTGACACCCATATTGTATATTATCCACATAGTAGTACGGCCTGCAGGATGAAAAGCCTAGCATAATTAATAAAGCAAAAGAGAATGTCTTTTTTGGAACTTCCTTGCCTTTTCAATTATTCATAAGATGTTATGAACGTGTTCTAGGCTCACCTAAAAGTGTTGGTGCAACTACAGAAGTATCAATTTCTTTTTCGGGGAAGAAACAGCTCTAATGCTGGTAAATGGAGGGTTAGATTCATTGCTACTTCCTTTTTATGAAGGTGTCACTGCATCACCTTTATAGATGTTCTAGATTTATTTCCAACCCAGGAATTTAGGAGAGATCTTTGCCTTGAAGTCGTAACGGTGATGGCAGCAAAGAAACAGTGACCTGCATTAAATAAGAATTATATAGCATTAAACCCTTTAAGACAGATCAGTGTATCCCAGATTAAAGCAGCAGGGGTTTTTATACATAGAGGGTATATAAAACACCCTCTGGCCAGCTAGCAAATATTATAACCCAAAGCCACAATGCAATACCATAAGAGCAAATCTTTCAGAATTAAATTGTGTGTGTGTTTGTCGGATCATAAATTCTTACCTTTGGTTCTTTGTAGCAAGAGTGGTAACAGAAGAAAAACTTTTTGTATTGCTAATAAATTGTAAAAATGGCATCACCAATTGGGAGACATATACAGCGAAGAACAACAATAACAAGTAGAACTTTCTTATCTCCCTGATTTGTCTCCTCTGCCTAAACCCAAAAAGTTAAATTAAAATCCCTTTTTCTTGCCAACCTGATTTACAATGCCTCTTGGATTTTTTGCCTTCTTCACCTAAAAAAGAAAACAAACAAAACCCCATTCTTCTTCCAAAAATATCCCACAATTGATTTATTAACAGGTTGTTTTTTTTTAAAAAAAAAAACCTTTGTCTGGTGCAAACAAAATAAAACAAAATAAAAACAAGAATCCCATTCATCCATTAACAAAAAAATAACAGTGAAACCATTACTGGTTTAGGGGTTAAAATAAAATTGAGAGAGAATCTTGTCTTACTACTTGGCCAACTAATAGGATTCCATTTCACTGCACACGTGTTGTGCATTGACAATAAATCAAATCGAATTGAATTTAATTTCTCCTATCACTCATACTCACTTGTTACGGATATAAGATTGTTAAAAAGATATCCAACCTGGAACGAAGAAGAAATTTCCTGACAGAATAATTAATCAGTGGAACAGTTTACTTCCTGGAGATGTGGAGTTTGCCATCACTGGAAGTTTTCAAGAATAGATTTGGCAACCATTTGACCAGGATGGAATAAGAAACTGATAGAAAATAATATTTGTAGCTCGGGATTGAACTATGGCAGTGACAGCTGTTTCCCTGCAAATGATGGTGAGAAATGCCACAGAGAAACGTGGTGGAGAAATGTGGTGGAGTTGGGCTGGAGTGACAGAGTGTGTGCCCACAGAGAAGGTTTGGCATACCACCTCTGGCACGTGTGCCATAGGTTCACCACCACTGAACTATGGGGTCCTTTGAGCTTGAGGTGGTTTTCTTGCAGATGTTTCGATACCAATCTAGTTGATATCATCATGATGTTGATGCTACCTAGTTTGGTAATGAAGTGTCAACAAGAAAACTACCAAGCTCAGAGAACACCAAGAAACTCAGGAATAGGGTCTTCTGCCGTGGGCAGGGGGTTTGTTTGACTAGAAGATCTTCAAGGTCCTTCCCAGTCTTTTGAACTCTGCTCTGCTCTGCTCTGCTCTGCTCAACTCAACTCAACTCTACATCTGCTCTGCTCTATTCTTGGGGGAAATTACTTCACTTGGTAGATTGTGCAAATCTGTTTTCAGACTGTTAGAATTATTGTTCTGCTGTCAATGGGGGTGGAAAAAAGCCTGACAATTATTAGAGGTTCATCCTACATTTCTCAGAAATCAATATTTATATTTGGCATTCAGCAAATGCAAGAAAGACCTAAACTGCTGACTAAATAAAGCACAGAAGATACCTAAACATGTTTAAAAAAAAAAAAGAATCAGCACACAGCGTAAAGGAGATTCTATAGCAATTATTTCTGGCACTGAGCTTTATATAAGCATTATTTTCAATATACTTTGAGATCAGATCCTCAGCTCTCAAAAGGTCTGAATTACTTAAGATTCCATAAATAGTCTTTGCAGTGAAATCCAAATTTTGCAAGTCCACTTTACAGTGGAATAAGCATCTGGTGGCTCACAACTTGCATGAAACCTGGAAGCTACCAGCTTTGTGTATTGTATTTTAGCTGCAGCTCCTGTAGATATTTAATTTTAGATACTGTTTTTCATGACAGCTCTTGCCCCTAGGACTACATGCAGAATTGAGGTTTTGTGAAAGGTGGGATATGTGATCTGTAATTATCCAATTTTCTTGCTTTTTTTTTCCCTCAAGGTCCTTGTTTTTCAAGTATCACTTATGTCTGGTTCTTCAAATCCATTCCATTGTAACTATTTCTTTCATGGTGGGAATAAAAAGGATGCTCAAATCTTGTTTCTTTTGATTGCATCTGTACACTTTTGTCTAGAATGTATGGTTGGTTTCTTCTTGAATTTATTATTTTTTTAAAAAAATTAGTCATTGCTTGCATCCCTTGAAAGCAATTTGTGTAAATTGCACACTTGAAGTTCCTAAATGCAAGAGAGGTCTAGACATTTATGACTTCAAATAGTAGATTTTTTTTTTTAACTGTCTGGTACTTTTTCTCGTCCCTGTGAGATAAATGTCTAATCAGAAACAATTGTCCACTTTTATTAAAGGCAAAATAATCCTACATTTGATAACCCTGGATATAAAATCTGAATCTACATGCAAGATGAAGTGTGGATTTCAATCTCCATTGTATGCTATAACATACAGTAATACCTGGCTACTGAATCATGCTAATTTAAGATATTTAACACTAAGAATGAACCACAAAAAATAGTAACGAGCAAACTCAGAGTTCACAATGGGAATAGCATTATGGAACAAAGCCACAGAATTGCAGCTTTATTCCATAATGCTATAGATTCCAGGAGTCTTTCACATGCTTAAGAATAACTGGGGATCATAAAGAGCTTTGTTTTGTGTGGGTTATCTATCAATATTTATTATATTAGAAATAAGAACTGAGAAATTTTAAAATATTTGACTTCATGGGCACCCTAAAAGAATCTTGGTGATCCCTAAGGACGCCCAGACCACAATTTGAGAATCACTGGAATAATGGAACAACCACAGTAAAATAAACTGTATTCAAATGTATTCAATCAATTGGATAACCATTTGTGTGAAATGGTGTAGAACAGTGTTTCTCAACTTTGGCAACTTTAAGATGATTGGACTTCTGACAGTGAGCAAAGCTGGCTGGGGAATTCTGGGAATTGAAGTCCAAACATCTTAAAGTCGCCAAGATTGAGAAACACTGGTGTAGAGTTTCCTGCCTAAGCAGGAGGTTGGACTAGAAGACCTCTAAGGTTCTATTCTATTCTATTCTATTCTATTCTATTCTATCTTTAGAATAATGTCTTTACAGGCTGAAATACAAGATGGGAGAACTCTACACATAGGATTTAACTTCCCCCCCTATTTTTCTAGCGACTGCCTTGTCTGCATCTTCCTCTGCATTCAGCTTGAGAAAGATAAGATGCTCAGTTGTATTCTTTTTCTGGTGATTAAAAAGTAAACAAGGGGAAAATGCATATTTTTCCATGCAAACTCGTAGCCTTGTAGCATAGAGGCATGCATCTTTTTTTTCCCTTTAAAAGCTATACAAATCTTATAACAGTAAGTAAATCAACTTTCATTTTAAGGAAATAAAATGAACAAGATCTACAAAAACTAATTTATTTATTTATTTAATTTACAAAAATATGAATAATGTTCTGAGCTACGGGTGTCAAACTCTCCGCGTCATGTTGCTGTCACGTGATGTCTTGTGACATTTTTCCCATTCACAGAGCTGGGGTGGGTGTGGCCTATGTGTGATGCATCTGGCCTGCAAGCCGCCAATTTGACACCCCTGTTATAAGCAGATGACAAAATGGTGTTGGTCTGCTACAACTAGTGAGTTTGGATGGATCCCTGGCAGAAGGCTTGTATTAAATGATATTTCATATAATAAGAAATTGATATTGAGAAAATTAAAATCTTCACAGCATAAACTAGAAATTAAAATTCTGAAGTTACATAAATTTTTCTTAGCAAAATTAAGCCTGTGAAAAAATTAAGCCCACAAAACCAGAGAAAAATTAAGATGGAAATTCAAACAAAGTTTTCTAACTGGATTTGCTTACCTATTTCTTACAGGCTGAGTTCCCAAAGCAAAAATCCTGAGATTGATTTCCTGGATTGTTATAAATTTTTGTAAGACATGAGATGGCTCTGTCACCACAAAATCTGTTTGCTCTCAGTTTAAAATTAAATTGTAGATAAATTGGAGTGAGGTTGTATTGAAAGAGGACAGTAAAAAATGAGGCTCTCAAGTAGAGTTATAATTTGTAAGTGTCTATTTCTATGGATACGTTACATGCTTAATTTCTTAAAGCTTGTCCCCAGAAGTTTTTATTTAGAAAGCAGGGCTAGTAAAAACTTTGCTGCAAAAACAAGAAGCCTATATTTTTATGCTGGAAGAAGGTTGTATAATTTGAGCATCCCTCTAAAGAAAAAAAATGTATCCATACTTACAGGCAGTTCTCAACCTACAACCAATTGCTTAACAACTATTCGAAGTTACGATGGACCCTCTCAAAGCTACCTGTGACCTCTTTTCAAAGTTACTACAGACACCTGCTCCTGAGTCACATGGTTGTATTTTGGATGCTTGGCAATTGGCTCACTGATTTGGCCGTTGACATCATCCCATGGTTATGTGACCATGATTTGCAATTTTTTTTTGCCGGTTTTGAGCCTTTACTTTTAATTTCTGGCAAAAAAAAAAAAACCCAAACTACCAATTGGGGAAAATTGATTAGCTTAACAATTGCTGTATTAAAAACTGCCACCAAAAATGTTAAAAAGTCAGGTCCAGCCACTTGATGCCTTGACTTACAACCTCAATAACTTACAGCTGCAATTCTGTGCTCAATTACGGTGATAGTTCGAGTAGAAGAGTACCTGTACTTGTTGGCTGAGAATGATAAAACGTCCAGAAATGGAAAGACAATTCCATTTCTTTATGCTTTATCACCCCCAGCTTCCAGAAATGGAGGACAGCAGGTGTTGGACAAGATTGCTCCATGAATCAAATGTTCTTTCTCTGTGTGTTCTCTTTTTCTGCTCAGCCAGTAAAGTATACAGAGAAAGGCACCTTTTAACCAATAACAGATGTGTATCAGAAGAAACCAGCTATGGTTCATTATTCTCCCATTCTTTTAATGTAAAGGGTCCCAAGCGCTCCATGGCTTGGGACCCGGGTACTTACGGGACCACCTGTTGCCACCATCAGCCTCCAGCCGACCAGTGCGT
>JAEANM010028293.1:0-10389 GCA_017656035.1 Myanophis thanlyinensis
CTTTAAGACATGTTGGGATTGTTGATTGGAGTAAGGAGAGATTGAATATCTCTGTGAACACAGGTGCTAGCTGTTCAACTTTCTGGGATTTCTGCCCAGTCAGTAAAGTGGTTATGCTCCAAGTCATCTTAATTAAGTAATGTCATATTTTGGGATGCAGGAACCTTCTTCTCTGTCCCAGTACCTGCTCTCTAGAATGAGGCCTCTCTGAAATCTATAAGGCTCCCATTATGATGATGTTCCAAGCCACCTTAAGAACCTGACCATGTTTGGTCTGTTGTTTGCATTGTCATATCATTACTTTCTAGTTACTTTTGTACTTGTTCTGGGTTTTTTTTTTCTATTGTAGTTAGACTCTGAGAATCATACAGAGTTTAACTTCAATGAATAGATACATACAGAGATAAAATAAGACCTGCTTTACTTTGTGGTTATGTTCCTGGTTACGTAAATTGAACCAAACCGATAAAACTGATGCTTCTTCATGTGTACCCAGAACGTAATATTTGGAACAAATGTTCACAGCTCTTTGATGTGAGATAAAATAGGGTTCACTGATCTTTGAGGCTGCTATCAAAAAAATCAGACCTTTCCTAGCAATCATGGGCTCATAAACAAAATGGCTGCCATGGAGGAAAGCTTGCTTATTCAAATATACATTCCGGTGCAACACATCTTCACCAGCCAGACTCCATTGGATTTGGGAAGCTATAATAAATTTAAAAAAAATAAACACACAGAAAAATATTATTTATGGATGGTTTACATCCAGTTTTCTGGAGGCTGCTTATGCAAAGTAAATGCTAAACTAAAGCCTAAAAAATAAACCATACACTAATGATAACAATTATATAACTATAGGTCTCTAATACTGTAATCCTCAACCTCAGCAAATTTTAGATGCCTGGTCTTCAGCTCCCCAAAATCTCCAGCCACTTTGTGCTTATCTGGAGAAAGACTTGTGGGAATAGGATTGAAAATCCATACATCTTAAAGTCACTGGACTTGAGAAACTATTATAATCATGCAAGCAACTGATCAAAAACACAAAGTCCAGGGCTTCATACAATTATTTTATACTGTGTTTGTGTCAGTTAATCTCTCTCTCTCTCTCTCTCTCTCTCTGTAGATTTTCACGGGTGCAGGTATGCAGGTATAGGTCTGTTCTGTCTCTTTTTTAATACCTATGATAGCTAAAAGGATTTATTTAATGGCATGAGAAATTCAGGATAGTTCTCACGTGCATCTTTTGTCATAAAATAAAAAAACAACAAACACTAGACAGTTTGTATTTAATATATATAGCTGTAGTTTAGTCATGACTCACCTTATCTACTATTCTGGTGTTTCCAACTGTGACATTTTGCAATGAAATAGTTGTATTTAAATTTCCTCACATTAGCATCTGCAATTTTATGATTAATAGAGATTTAACAGATGCATTGGGAATGCCATTTCAGAAATCAAATGGATGATACAACAGTGTGTTGCAACTAGTTTCAAAGTACTTACAGTAATTATTGATTTCATCTCCTAGTAGTAAAAGTAATGAAATTAGAATAATTCTGCCTTTCATTCTGGAATCTTGATTGTTATTTTCCCATTTGTATACATGGGCTTATAGACACAGCCTCACCCTGCAAAATAGAGCTAAGAAATCATAAAAATCATGTTTTTGAATCTTTCTTCCCTTTAAATCTCATAGGAAAATATTTTAAATAAGAGTTGGGGCAGAGCCTAAAGTCTACTTTAGATTTGTTTCTCATATTGTTACCAGTGTGGCTTTCAGAGAGTTCATGATGGCTTTACGGCTGCAACTCCCATTTATGCACAAAAAGCTGTAATGGTTGAAGGCAGTGGGCCAGAAATTAGGGAGATGTAAGTTCTAGTCCTGCTTTAGGTACAAAGCCAGCTGGATGACTTTCAGCCAGGCACTTTCTCTCACCTAAGAAGAAGCAGTGCCATGCCACTTCTGAAAAGAATTTGCCAAGAAAACGGCAAGGCCCTCTTGTGCAGTTACCAGGAGTCAAAACTGACTTGAAAGTGCACAAAAATGGTCATGAAGGTGGTACATTTTGACCTTGAAGTGGGCTGATGGCAAGTGAATTATTGCCTCAGTCTGAGTAAGCAATGCTGAGAGAAACCAGCAAGCAGGATGGATGAGTGAGGCTTGAGGTAAGAGTTCAGAAGCAGCAGCATCAAAGCTGTAACATCTCCTGGGAGACTGCAAAAAAGAGGAAGAAAAAAATGTGTAAGGCATTCATCATTGATTCATCAGTACTATCCACAGCAGGACAGGAAATATGGTACACATGAGTGTCATTCTGTTCCACTTGCCTTCATATTTAAATGATTATTTTAATTTAAAACTTTGCTGCAAAACATCAATATCTAATATCATCTTTAGATACAAGAATTGTTCTGGGCTACTAAGCTATTTGTTAAACAATACAAACAGTGTATGGTAGCTGACATTAAACCTTAAGGTTTTTTACAGTTGTAACAATGGATATCAAGACTTGAATCTGGGGTAATAGGACATAAAATATGTTCCAATGTTGATCTGGGATCCTAAAATCTGTGAAGTACAAATGCAAAATAGATACTGCTTCCTTTTAGGAGCAAAAGTTTAACCAAAAAGATCATGCATAGATTAGATTACCCTACTCCTAGGTCTGCTCCCAATATCCATATCATACTAGTACCTAAGTAGGTACTATGACACTAAGCATTCTTCTTGACAAACAAAAAACTTTCCCCTTCTTCCAAAAATAGAAACACTATACTCCAAAGCACTCGAAGGCAGGACAAAGAAGCAATGGATGGAAACTAATCAAGGAGAGATGCAACCTAGAACTAAGAAGAAATTTCCTGACAATTAAAACAATTAATCCATGGAACAATTTGCCTCCAGAAGTTGTGAATGCTTTTAAGTTTGTGAAATTATGTGAATGCATTTAAGTTTTTGAGATTGGACAACCATTTATCTGAAACGATATAGGGTTTCCTGCCTAAACTAGGGGTTGGACCAGAAGACCTCCAAGGTTCCTTCCAATAACATTCCATTATTCTGTTCTGTTATTCTGTTATTAAAATACTATATTATTTATATTACATTATAATACAAATATTATAATAGTCTTTTCATTTCTAGGTGATGTGGTAATGCATAATGTTCACTCTTAGTTTAGTCTAGGGGTGTCAAACGCAAGACCCAGGGACCAGATGCGGCCTGCGGGGTGCTTAGCCTGGTTCTGGAAACAGCAAAGGATTGGCCCTCAGTGGCCTCTGCCAGCAAAAATGGAGCTTGGAAGAGCCATACACAGTTTTCGCTGGCAGGGCGGCAGACCACTGTGGCTGAAAACAGAGTCTGGGAGAGCCATTGTGGCCGAAAATGGGGCCTAAATGAGTGACATTGTTTGCCAGTCCCACTCTGCCCACACACACACACACCGACGTCAAACACAACCCCGATGTGGCCCTCAATTAAATTAAGTTTGATACCCCTGGTTTAGTCCAACTGAATGTAGTATTTGAATTAGGTCTTCCTATGTGAGCAATATCAATCACTGCTAATTACAGGGAAAATATGAATAGCACTCCATATTAATCTCCTACTAATAGCAGACGTATTTCCCATTCTGGAGACTGAATATAGAAAGTGTTCACACTTATGTAGGAAAAAATAATTTTAGCTTTACCACACCATTTTCTCCCATAATGAGCATTAGTGGCTGAGTCACTGCTTGGGGCTTGGCTGAAACTATTAATCCTTTAAAATGTTTATTGCTTCACAAAAGCACAAATCAATAGAAAGATATTTCTGAACACAAAAAGACAACTGGATTCTGAAATAGCACTTTTCTTCCATCACTAACTCAGAAGAAAAATGTAATAATATCATTTACAAAAATGTGCATTGCATAACCATACAATGGCATATTTGCAGTGTTCTCAATCTAATCCAGGGATGTCAAACTTACATTGCCATGGCAGCATCACATGATGTACCATGACTTTTTTCCCCCTTAATTATATCAGGTGTGGGCGTGGCTAGCACGACACATCCGGGCTGCGAGCTGCAAGTTTGACACTCCTGATCTAATCCATTCAAAATTGGTGGATTTATGACAAAAGCCAAACAGGTCATAAGTTGTTTACTGATGGAATGAAAAAGTGAAATAAATTCCAGTTGATGGTAGAAATACCAGAAAAATAAAGAAATTTTGGAATATAAGACAAAGATGACAGCCAAACTGGAAATACAAATAATGTCAAAATATAAAAAATGATGGGCAAACAGTTATCATTCGATTAACAAAAGATTTCTTAAAGCCTTGCCTTGAAGAAATCTTTGAGAAAAAAGAAAGTAAGTTTGAATGACATTCAGCAAATTGATGAGTTAAAAAATCAAGAGTCACAAGCAAAGGAAAAGATTACAAAGTTGCTTTATTTGATCAAAGTTAAAATAAGGAATACTTCTATAAAATTATGTAATTTTATGGACTTTTTTTGCCAATACTTGGACACGAGTAACGATTTTTGGATTTGTTGAATGAATAAGAAAAGTGAATTATATATGTAATCTTATAAGGGGTGAGGAAATTTTAAATCTGCCTGTAATTGTTACAAGGAAGATCAATTAATTAAAATCTTTAAATATTCTTTTTCTATTTTTTTTTTACTCTTCTCTTTCAGATTTTAATTTGTATTATCTTTTATTATAAACTCTTCAGTAAAGTTTTTTTAAAAAGAGTAACACTGAAAATCACAAGAAAGCAGGTGTAAAAATGTATACTGAAAGAAAAGAGAAAGTGCCCAGTGCCTCTTCTAGAATGTCTTGATAAAAGTCTATCAAAGCTAAAACATCCTGAAATAGCAAGTAATCTTATAGTGTTTGATTTGCATTAAGCATGTCTGTTTGAACTAGCACACTTCAAGCCTTTGGAAGTTATTCTTCCAGGGAGAACAAGAATCACAATAATTAAATTACTCAAATGCCACTATCAGGAAGTTAGCCATTTATATACTCCTGATGACCTTTTTCCTTTTTCTCAAACTTATTAAAAATTCCAGAATCCTTTCATCCCCAACCTATAATTTCTCCATGAACGAGTGTAATTTTAAATTAAGTAGTGTTAGAAATTAGTTCCTGATTCACCCAGATTTCTGGCACCATTCCACCTTTTTGTCCTGGGGAACAGTAGGCGCACAAGAATACCTGATAAAGCTAAGAATAAGTAAAAAAAATGGGAAGAGGAGATTTTTTTTAAAAATGACATTTCCTTATATACTGTTCAATCAAAGAATGCCAGAGTTAGCATGGTGGCACAGTGGTTAGAATGCAGTACTGCAGGCTACTTCTGCTGACTGCCGGCAGTTCGATTCTCACCGACTCAAGATTGACTTAGCCTTCCACATTTCTAAAGTTGCTACAATGAGGACCCAGATTATTGGGGGCAATATGCTGACTCTGCAAACCAGTTAGAGGGGATTGTAAAGCACTGTGAAGCTATTGCTATTTTGCATTCCTATACACAAATACATTGCTTGCTTAGTATAGCAATTGTAGTCATGCAATAGCGGTGAATATCTAGCTAGGTTGTAGGATGATGGTGAAGGTTCATTCTCCGAGTTTGTGGGTTGGTTTCCAAACATTTTGTTACCAGGCTAACATCTTCAGCAGACTTTAGTGAAACTCTGTGTCAGTGTTCCAATGTTTATAAGGGCTTCAAGTGTGTCAAGTGAGGGTCTTGTGATGGGTCACGTATGAGTCATCAGTGAGAGTCTTGTGATGGGAAGGTTACATCAGGTGAGGGTCTTTGGGAGGTAAACTGCTGGGAGGGGCTTGTATGGGTTGGTTGAGTCACTGTAGTCATATATCATACATCAAAATTTAAATATGTGATACTAGAAATCATCAATGCATTTTTTAGCCCTGATGGCAGCATAGCTGCCTCTGAAAGCCATCTACTGGGAGATTACTGGGCTTCCTTGGACAGTTGGTTGACCACTGAGAACAGACTTCTGCACTAGATTGACTAGAGGTGCAATCCAACAAAGCACCTCTGATGTACTGATCTGTGTTTATTATTTTATTTTGCTGTTCTGTATCTTATACAGTTAGTCCTCGACTTACAACCACAATTGAACCCAAAATTTATGTGCTAAGAGAAAAATTTGTTAAGGAAGATTTGTCCCATTTTGACTTTTTGACATATTTATTAAGTGAATCACTGCAGTTGTTAAATTAGTAAAATTGTTGTTAAGTGAATCTGGTTTCCCAATTGACTTTACTAGTCAGAAGGTCGCAAAAGGGGATTACATGACCCTGGTACACTGCAACTGTTATAAATGTGAATCAAGCATCCAAATATAAATTACATGACCACAGGGCTGCTGCAATGCTCCTAAGTGTGAAAATGGTCATAAGTCATTATTTCAGTGCCGTTGTAACTTCAAATGGTCACTAAGCGAACTGTTGTAAGTTGAGGACAATCCACACAGCAGAAAAGGAAAGTTATCCTTTCATTTCCAGTTATCTGGATGGATTGTCTTGACAGTGAAGAGCAATCAGTGGCAAAGAGGTTTGTTTTTATATGATAACATAGAAGTAGAAAACATGAGGAAACAAATGATTAAACTTATTTCTCAGAGTATTTTCAGGAAACCTATTGGCCACTGTGAAAAATTGGATTTGTTTGGCTAAAGGGATAAAAAAAGATAGATGAATGGGAAGAAATAGTTACAAATAGAAACAGCTACTTCTGAGTTTGTACTGTCCTTTCTATTGAAATTTCTATTGAGATAACATTTACAGTCAGGGTGCAACTTAAAACTGAATCTGTTTTTTTTTTCTCTTCTCTTGTTTGCTGCATATTCATTCCTCCTCATTATATAGATGAGATGGTGAAAGAGAGAATGAGAAAACTTCAGATTTTTAAAGACTATTTGTCCTTTTAGTTTCCAACACATGACATTTAAATTATAAAATACAAGGCCAGCAGGTGGATATATATAGATCAGGAATATTAATTGCCAATAATATATTGCTTTATTTCTTAATTAATATTTCTTAATTAATTATATAGCCACTCATCTCACCCTAGGCAATTCTGGGTAGCACTGAATAAAAAGCAAGAATATAAAAACAATAAATATAAATATAAAAGACAATAAATAATCCCAAAACATGTACATACAACCTGTAGAAAGGCATAAAATGGTCCTCGCAGCATCTAGATAGATGTCTAGTTCTATGGCAGTCTCACAGCTGGTCACATCAGCAGGTTTAAAAGGGCCTTCAGAATATTTCAAAAGGATGGGGGGAATCAAATCTAATTTGGAGGGAAGGAAGAATATTCTACAAGGCAGGCACCATAACAGAAAAGGCACATCTTTTGGGACCAATTAAATGTAGATCTTTAGCTGAAGATACCCACAGCATGCCTTCTCTGCCAGGTCAGATGGGGTGGACTTATGTAAGCAAAAAAAAGCAGTCCCTCATGTTTCAAATGCCAGAATTTTTCAATATTTTTCCATACCATAGGTTCCTATGTGTCACTATTGCTTTCTAAGAAAAGAGAATATATTTAGCATCGACCAAAATCATAAAGTCACAGTAGTTTTTTGAGACTTCATAGCTAAAGGTTAAGGTAGCATAATTCACATTCAGCTAACACATTAAGCCCTAAAATAAACAACAATCACTTTCTCCTAGTGGCACCATGTTCAGCATAGTAGCTATTAAATGATATCAAAAATCATAAATGAATGTATGCCTCAGCTAAACAAATTCACAACAGTGAGGAAATTAGCACGTACAGGTAGTTACTTGCAGATTCAGATCTCAAAGAATGCCATAAAAATGTAGATGCAAGAAAATGATATGCATGATATTCAAAGGAACGATCACCAAATTACATATATTCTCTGAAAATTGTGATAAAAAGTTCCATGCAGACTTCTTTTCAAATGCTGTATATTTGAAACTTAGAAATGGAAGAGATAATTATGATTTTTTGTTCAGGTCTGAAACAACTCTCCGTGGGGCTAAACTTGCAAATCAATCTCATTGTTCCCATGGTAGGAACAATAACTTCCTTATTCCCACCTTATTCTTATCTAACAGCTAGACTTTGAAGGAATGTAGGTATTAAACTTTGCCACAAATTATTCAAGGCCTATAATACTAGTCAGGATATCATGTACAAAGTCTGTTACCATTCACAAACAAAACCTCCAGAGTTTGGAACATTAGCATTATTTCATTCCAAACCAAATTTGCAGCATCATGCAGAATAGTTCATATTAATTTATTTGTCTAAGTATGAACTGGAACAGAATAAAAGAAAGAAACTGTTGAACTATAGTGCTAAAAGCTTCAACCCTTGATAAAAACTCTTGGAAACAAGAAGCTAAATTTAGGTTTCTCCTAGCTTCTTAAATTATCACATTAAAAGCAGCATGCTGGCCAAAGTAATATAATTTATAACTAATTTAATCATGAAAAAATAAGCTGATTTCTCATTTTTATATCAAATTATAATTACATATTTTTTAATTGTAATTCATTTGCATTTAACACTCTTCTAACCAAATTTCACCACTTAAATAAATCCCCACAGTAGTCCTACATTATCTTTATTATATATTAGTAACAGTAGAAAAAGTTAAAGAATTAAGTTGCCATAGGGCAGAAGGTACCATCCAGAACTGGAATAGTTATAGAGACAAAAAAGTATCATAATTAACGGCAGGTATTCTTGGTTTATTTTATATTTCAGCAGCTATAAAAGTTAAAAGTAGTCTGTATTTTGAGGTAATCATAAGTGTATGAAGATATTATCTAAAACAAAAAAATTTGTATTCTTAGAAAGTGTTGCAAGAAAAGCGATGAATAAGGGCTTATTTATATAATCTATAATATTGGAAATTTTGTTCAAATAAATTGTACTATCGATCATGTTCTTACTTAACCTTGAAGTAAGGTTAAACACTTTAAGATCACATTAATTATTTTCTATTACAAAATAAAACCTCCAAAATGTAATATGTATTTCACTCAAGTAGCTGGGAATGCATATAATCTAAAATGCATTTAGGAAAAAGTTTTGTATGTTTATTATATGGTTACCTCCAGGAAAAGATGCCCCATATTTGCAGCATATTAAATATAAAACACAGTATGCACCAAATATCAAAAGTGTTATTCCATCTATCAAATATTTCAATCCATTCTTTCCATGCTTGCAATCCATCAGCATACTGTTTGTGGAGGAGAGAGGGAGAGAAAACAGTAAGTAAAGGTTTTAAACCAGGAGTTCCTTTATAAAAGTTCAGCTTTTTATCTCTTGTGCTTATTTCAGACAAGAAGAAAAGGTTTGCAGGTTACAAATAATTCTGAAAAAATGACTCTAAATGCAAAGTAACAATCAACTGCTATGCTGCAGTTTTTAGACAAAATTAGACTTGATTGGTAGAAAATGTCCAAAAGACTCAGCAATGGCTCCTTTACAAACATACTATTTATAATAAATACATTGATACAGAATGACTTATAAAAAAAGCAAGGCAATATTTTATAGACATAACAATCAATATTACAATAATTCAGAAAGTACATTTTTGTAGGCTGCTTTTACACGCTTTTATTGTCAATTCACAAATTATGTGGACTCATAGAATCAGGCAGAATTATGTATCCATCTGCTTAAGACTGCAACATTGAAACAATAAGCAGAATTTTCAGATCTTTACGGAATAAAAAAAGCCATCAGGTTTTTCTTACAAACATTATCATTAGCAATTGTCCTACCTGTGCCTTTTAATGTTGGTGTATTGTGCAAATTACTGCCAAGTGTATACCTAATTAAAAGCGAGTTCTGACATGCTGATTAAAGATACAAAGCTAGTGCAATATAGGCATTATAAATGGTCTTTTGCATTCAGGATTTTGAATAATCGGGAAAAAGTCCCTCCCACACCCTGTCCCGGATATCTGAAGAATATAAAACCATTCCAAGGTTCAGTTTCAAAAATTGCTCAAGTGAAACATTTCATTTTAAATTTTGCTTCTGTTGATTGCAAGTAGATCTCTTAGAAATGTCTGGCAAACTATTTTAGGATTCAAAATTCTCTTCAAACCCCAGTGGTGGAATTCAATGCTGTTTTTTCTGCTGATAGCTATCCTCCAGAATTAGGGGGGAGTGATTCATTACCTTGAAGATCTCACACTTCATAGTCAAAATGCCCTGAGATTGCAATGCACTCCACAGGAGCAATGCCCTTGTGACCTCCCGTCTGGATTACGCCAACGCTCTCTACATGGGGCTCCCCTTGAAAAGCGTCCGGAGGCTGCAGTTAGTTCAGAATGCGGCCGCGCGGGTA
>JAEANM010028294.1:0-10389 GCA_017656035.1 Myanophis thanlyinensis
ATGTTTTTTATGTTATGTATGTTTTTTCTTGTATGTGTTTTAAAATAAAAAATTCTTTAAAATATATATATATATATTTATTAAACAAACAAATAAATACCTTTACCAAGTCAAACAGATGTACAAAACACTTAATTAGATATGTCACATTTTGTTCTATAATTTTTTTGGCAAAAACAAAATTGTGGTATCAAACTATTTCTCTTTTTTTACTATAAAAGTTGGCCAAAAAAACATAACACAAGCATTTGATTTAAAAATTGTAAAAGAAAAATTGTTTCAGCTAATTCAAATGAACAAGCTTCCAATAGGTTAAATATCAATCAATAAAATAAACAACCATCACCGAATCCAAAGTTTCAACAGTGTAAGGTTTAAACCTTTCATATATTTACACCTCTCAATTTTTCAGATTGTATCCTAAGATCAGATCCTGATAACCAGTTGAATAGGAGAAGTATTACATGCTGCTTTCCTACAGGAAAGGTAAAGGTTTCCCATGTCCATTCATGTCCAACTGTAAGAGGTAGTGCTCATATATATTTCTTAGCTAAAGGAGCTAATATTGCCCGAAAACACTTTTATGGTCATGTGACCAGCATGACTATATGCAAGGTGCCTGGGACACTATTACCTTCCCACCAAAATGTTACCTATCTATCTACTTGCATTTGCATGCTTTTGAACTGCTATATGGCAGGAACTGGGGAAAGGACTGGAACTAATCCCATAATGTGCTTTAAGGGTCTTAAAAACTAGGCTGTCAGTATTCCAGCTGACAAATTCACTGTCTTTAACAACTAAGTTATCACACACCCATACAATACAAATCATAATAATATTTTGTGTTTATGTTCTGGTCTCCCAAATATTTTGATATATAGTAATAACTAAATTTGAATGATGATTCAGTTTCTAAAATATTTTTTTTCAGGATTTAGTTTTAGGCAGAAAATCAGTATTCATGAAATTACCAGAAAAGAAATATGGATATAGCTCATTAGAACTTTATTTATCAACAAATTTCAAAAGTATGTTTTTTACAATATTTGTAATAAACTTACAATTACCCAAAATCTCATAAAAATGAAATTCTTCAATGTGCAGATAGTGTTCATTTAAATGAACTTATATGGATTATAAGCAGTGATATTATTAACACAGCAATAACAATGGACAAATAGCTGAATGAAAAATATATATAGTTTTTTTTTTTAAAAACTGTCCTGAGTGAATGCCATGTAGAAATATTTTTTTTTTTAAAGTGAGTTTTTCTAACCAGGATCATTTATTGTTTTAATCGTGCAACTCAGCTGTTATATAACTAAGTCAAAATATGTTTGGAAATGGAGTTAATAATAAATTTAAATCACATGCTTTAATGGAAAGGAGAGAGAGAAAGGGTGAGAAAGAGAAACATAATACAAGTGAAAATAAATTTAAATCTCATAGATACTTTCATACTTATTCTTTTAAAAAAAAAAAAAAAAAACCCTGTTTAGATACATACTAGAGCAGGACATATGATGTTGGGATTTGGAGAAAGGAGCATTCCACACCCGTTTTGTCATTAACTGTATTGTTTCATGGTTAAAGACTGGGCCTGTGCTTTCTAAAGAGTTTCTTTGCACCAGATAAGATCTCTTTGTTTTTCAGGCTATATATGATGGGGTTTAACATAGGGGTTAAAACACTATACTGAATAGACAACATATTGTCCAGATCTATGAGAGATTTTGGACTTGGTTTCATGTAACAAATTAAACCTGTAAAATAATATAAGCATACCACAATGAGATGGGAACTGCATGTAGAGAAAGTTTTTTGCCTACCTTCTGCTGAATTAATTTTCAGGATGGTAGAAATAATATAAATGTAAGAGACTAGAGTGATAAGAAATGAGACAAGACTGACTACAAACACAGATATAAGAAGGATAATGTAATTAGTGAGAGTATCTGTACAAGACAAGGTCAAGAGGGAAGGAATCTCACAAGTATAGTGTTGTATTATATTGTTGCTGCAAAAATGGAGACTAAGCAAAGGCAGCACATTCACAATAGCAAAAAAGAATCCCAGAAGCCAAGCTGTACCCACCATTTTATTGCATATTTGTCTTGTCAAGTATCTGCTGTACTGCAAGGGATCACATATAGCCACATATCGGTCATAACCCATTGCTGAGAGAATAAAACTTTCTGTACAAGCTATTTGCAAAAGGAAGAAGATCTGTGAAACACATCCTTCCCAGGAAATTATTTTCTGCTTCATTAGGAAGTTTCCCAACATATTGGGAACAGTGACTGAAGAATAGCAGATATCAACAAAAGCTAAATGTCTGAGAAAGAGGAACATGGGGGTCTGAAGATGATGCTCAGAACTGATCACTAATATAACAGCTATATTTCCTAGGATGGTAATCAAAAATATGATCATGAACACAAACAAGAGAAAACTCTGTATCTGTTGATTATTGGAGAGTCCCGACAGGAGAAAGACTGTTATTCCAGTTTGATTTTCCAGCCCAGATGATTTAGAAATCATAGAGTCTGTCAAAAACATAATTAATTATTTATTAATTATATAGTAAGCAAAGATAAAAACAGACATGCGATAAAGATACATATTAATTTAAGGATTACAGTTTACTCTAGATCATATTGAATATTGTAGTATAATTTACACCACTGTGTCTTCTGTGTTTCACGTTTTGCCCAATATAATACCTCATTATTGCTTTTCTCTTAACAATGTATTTAGTTTTTGTCCCCAACCCAAGAATACTAATTATATATGGTATGTGATGATAAGAGCAGCCAAGTAAGACTAAATAGTGGTATAAGTTTTTTCAAAGTTTTTAAAATAGATTTCCTACATAAAGGCAATGTTGACAGGATTAAAAAGTTTTGAGGAGACCCCAATGTTATGTTCTATATTTTTATTATTCTCAGTATGAACCTGATATGCAAGAAAAGGGAGGAGAAGGAGAAGGAAGAGAATGAGAACAAAGGAAACTCTGATTATTGAAAATGAGCGAAAGATGCCTTTGTGTTAAATGTGAAAAGATAGCAAAATAGACCTACAAAACTACTTTGTTCATCAAATTGCTTTCTTTCTTGTAAGCAGAGAAGTTTTAAATGAGCAGTTACCTTTCAGGAAGAAGTTGCTTTCTGACTTACTTTGGATTGGACTTTGGTCTTTTCAACCTTCATGCTAAGAGGATGTAATTCCACTTCGGTACAAGTTAGTAGAGAAGTAAGCTGTTCCTTTTGGAATTCATTGGTACAATTATTACTGTCTGGGAATACATATTCCCCAACCAACTATATATATTGTTAAATAAATGAAAACCATATTTTGCTTCCCCTATTTCTCAATTGCCATAATAACAGCAAAATGTATTTAATTGTTTTTCATGTTCTGAGACAAAACAGTCAGAAACAGCCCTATTTGCTGAGACAAAATCTCCTTTGATTTGCTGTATTACTTTTTCCCCAAACAGACCCATGTCAAGGGGAAAAAATAATACAGTATGTATGGGGAAAAATAATATAGCAAATCAAAGAGGTTTTTCTTCTGTTCGTTGTAGAGGTTATACTTATTAAGCACAGAAAAACTGTTTGAATGCCTATTTTATCCATCTGTCTTTATCACCTATATTTATATGCTGCCTATCTTGAAGTTCAAGACAACTTTAGGTGACATTGTGTATTTGTGTGTATATGTGTGTTTGTGTATTTTATTTATTTATTTAAAATATTTATATGACTGTCCCATCTTAAACAATAGTATGCAGCTCAAAGCAATAGTAAAACCTGCAAATGTCCTGTATTTTAGCTAAACTCTATGTTAAGGTGCAGGAAAGAAAGGAGAAGCCAAACCTGTTCTGCAGTCTTCTTTATTCAAAGTATAGGATCCAACTGGCAGGCGCCTGGCATGAGGCCCCTTTTAAGCAGGGGGCAGTCCCCTGGCAGCCCACAGAGAGACTGTGTCCAGTGCAGCTGGTGCAGACCAGATAGAAAACCCTGTCTGTGCCTGCGCAAACACAACACCCCTCCCCACCTGGTAAGTGTCCATCATCGTCTCTTTGTGCTTGGCATGCATACTCATTTAAATATGCTGGGTGGTGCCACATTCTCTCCGATCTGCACATGTGCAGTCTTATTTGTCCTGCACCATTGTCAGAGGTGGTCGAGTGGGAAGGAGTCTTTGTGGATCTTCTTTCCAGCAGCTGTTGGGCTTCTGTGGCAGGAGTCTCCAGCCTTCTTGGTCTCCTGGCCCCAGGTAGGGAACTGGTTACTCTACTTGCCAATCACATCATTGTTGTACACCCTCCTGTCTGGTTATCTCCACTGCTTCTTGGTTCACTTCAGTCTTGTTCCTCCTCCCTCCTGTCTGGTTCTTCTTCAGGCTGTCTGCTCCTTAGCTTGTCTACGTGTCTTTTCCATTCCCTGCCATCATGCAGGAGGATGGAGCAAGACCGGGGTCTGGTGACTCTGGTGATTGTCCCCGGAACCCCTTTGGTAGTCCTGAATAATTTTTTATGTAGATATCCACCCCTTGAAATGTCCTTAATGGCAGGGGTGTTCAGTCTGGTGGTGGTTCTATTGCTCTGGGTGTATGCGGTCTAGGATGGTCCTGAGTTACTGGCCCATTAGTACTTCATCTAGGCTTTGTTTGGTCATTGCATTTGGTGTTACATGTTGGGCCGTCAGGTATTTGTTTATGTTGTGTTGTAATTTGCTGCATTTCATGCATTCCAGGGCCTCCTTGGTTGAGCGGACAGTCTGTTTAGCCACTCCATTTCCCGCTGGATGAAATAGAGCTGAGGTGGTGTGCCTGATGCCCTGGCTGGTTAGGTAGTCCTTAAATTTCTTTTCTGTGATCTGCAGTCTATTGTCCAACACCACGATATCTGGAAGTCCATGTGTGACAAATAATTTTTGAAAGACTTGGATGACACTGTCAGTAGTTATTGAATGCATCAGTTTTATCTTGGTCCATCGAGAGTATGCATCTATTATGATGAACAGCATTTGACTCTGGATGGACCCTGTAAAGTCCATGTGGATGTGGGACCATGGATTCTTGGGCTCATCCCATTTAACTGGTGTTGCGGCTGGTGCTGCTGCTCTGATTGTTTGACATGGTTGGCATTGTTTGATTTTTCTTTCTATGTCTGTGTCCATGTCCGGCCACCAGACATAGCTCCTCACTAGTGCCTTCATGCGTACTATGCCTGGGTGGCATTCATGGAGGGTGTTTAGTATTTGTTTCTTAGTGTCATGGGGATGACAACTCTGTTTCCCCATAGCAAGCAACTGTGTTGGCTTGACAGTTTGTGCTGCTGGTTCTCATACTTTTTAAATTGTGTGTCTTGTGGCTGCGCTGCCCAACCCTTTGCAATCCAATTGCACACTCACACGAGCATTCTGTCTTTCATGGTTTCTTTTGCTATGTCCTCAGTGGCTATGGGAGTCTCGGACATGGTCTCTATGAGAAGAATTTGTGCCGCTGGTTCTGGGTCTTCTATGTTTTTGCTTAGTGGGCATCTGCTTAGGGTGTCAGCATTGCTTATGTCTGTGTTGGAGGGTGTAATTGTATGCCGTGAGGAATTCAGTCCAGTGAGTCATTCGTGGGGTATTTGTGGGGTCTGTTTGTCCCCTGAGAGGAGTCCTACCAGTAGCTTGTGGTCAGCAATTATCGGGAACTTGCACCCAGAGAGATATTCATGGAACCTCTTTACTCCTGCCACCACTGCTAGTGCTTCCTTATCTAACTGGCTGCAGTTTCTCTCTGTGGCTGACATCGTGCATGAGAAGAGGCAATAGGGGCTTCACTTCTGTCTGGTAGTTGGTGGCTGAAGACTGCTCCGATTCTGAACAGGGATGTGTTGCACATCAGGATTAGTGGCATCTGTTTGTTATATTGTATTAGTATGTTTTTGGAGGAGATTAGGTTCTTTATTGCTCGGAAGGCATTTTCTTCTGTCTGGCTCCACTTCCATTTAGCCGTTTTGTCAAGCAGCCGGTGGAGGGGTTCAGCTACTGTGGCTTTTTGTTGCAAGAATATACTGTAGAAGTTTAAGAGTCCTAGGAAGGCTTGCAGTTCTGTTTTGTTTTGCAGGGTCTGTGCCTTCCTGATTGCCTCTGTTTTTCTGTTCTGGGGTGAATTCCTGCTATGTCGATTTTGTAGCCCAGGAATTCTACTTCAGGCACTGCAATCAGGCATTTTTCTTTTTTGACTTTCAAGCTAGTGTCTTGAAATTTCTGTAGCGTGGCATGCAATTTGGAGTGAAGTTCCTCTTTGGCCTTTGTGGTGATTAGGACATCGTCAAAGTAGGGAATGACACCTGGTATGTCCTGCAAGAGATGTTCCATGAGAGATTGGAAAATGCCAGGGGCTATGCTGACCCCAAACTGTAGGTGGTGCCACTTAAATGCTCCCCTGTGTGTGACTATAGTTTGTGTCTCCACTGTGGCTCGATTGACTGGCAGCTGTTGCTAAGCCTGTGCCAGGTCGAGTTTGGCAAATATCTTCCCTTGCTCCATGGAGTGCAGGAGATGTTTGACTACTGGGACTGGATAGGCAAGCAGCTGCAGAGCTTTGTTTATGGTACACTTGTAGTCTACACAAATCCTTATTGATCCATCTGGCTTGATGGGCGTTACGATGGGGGTTTCCCTTTTTGCGTGGTTGACTGGCTCTAATATTCCTTGCCTGATTAATTTGTTGATTTGTTCATCAACCTTTTGTTTTACTGCGAATGGGATGTGCCATAGTTTCAGTTTAATGGGCACCACCCCAGAGTCTAGGCTGAATGATATGGGGGTCCCCCAGTATTTCCACAGCTCATCTTCAAAAACATCTGGGAATTCCTTTGTGATGTCCATGCCAGGCTGGTCTTTGATGCTGAAGACTCCGGACAGATTCACCCCCAAGGCATCGAACCAGTCTAGTCCTAGGAGGGTTGGCAGGTTCCCTTTCATGACGATGATTGGCAGGTCCCCCTCGAATCTGTGGTAGCTTAGTACAGGGATGTGGTTTCCCTGGTAGTCTTGCAGGGTCATGTCACTCTTTTTCAGGTCAGTTTGCTTGCTTCTGGGGTGTAAGCATTTGAGTTGATCCCATGCTATTATGCTTATAGCAGGTTATGTATTGATCTTGCTAATTCCTACTTTTCATCTAAAATATTTCTCTAATTTCATTTTCATAGATACTATACTTCAAAAACAAATTGGGAATTATATATTTTATATATTATATAAATATATAAATTGTATATATATTATAATTATATATTGTTCCCCTAACATTCTCTCATTATTTCTAATCTTTTATCTGCACCTCTGCCAATTTCTATCAATAAAAAAGTTTCTTACTAGCCATCATCCCTCCTTTTCCTTAGATTCCTAATTATTATTTTCATAGCTTGCCCTCTATTTACATATTTCCTCTTTTGATTTCTGGCTTGTTTGCTTTAAACTTTTCCCTCTTCCTTTTCCTGTCACTGTATTTTAATTTCAACTATCTGCCCTTTTCCCCATCTTTTCCCCTCACGAGACTGACTGAGCTCCTATTCCCTCCCTAGCATTTTTCCCACTACTATTTCTTTATTTGATTTCTTCCCTCTTTTTCCCTTTTAATATTTTGCCCCTTGTATTTTTTATATTCTTTTTTTGGATCCCTCCTTCTGCTTTTACTACCACATTTTTGTTCGATTCCACCTCTTTTGAAATATCTTGCTTTTCCTTTTTCTCTTGAAGTATTTGTTTCCATTTTTGGTCCATACTCTCCATCTTATTCTTTAAGTCTTTATATTCTATTTTCATCATAGTCCATGTTTCCCATAGTGACAACACCAGCTCCTTGCAGCTATCCATTTCTTCCTGGTGGAACATTTATAAGATTTTTCTTATGTCTCTGTTTATTTGTGATCCAACTCCATATATATCAATCTTTCCAATATTAAATCCTATTTTAAGGGCACAGTTCTTCTGGGTTTTTTTAGATTGTGCTTCTCATTTCTTCCATCCAATCAGCCCAAGATTAAACCAATAGATGTTCCTTTCTCCATCTCCTGTTCCTCAGTCTCTTTTAAGAGTTCAATTTGCTCTATAGTCCTGTTAAGTTTCAATCTTTCTTCCACTTCATTTAAATGCAATATGCTCCTCGAAACAGCAGATGGTGCTACAGGCTCAAATTTACAGCCAAAGTCTAACTTAAACAGTCATATCTTTGTTTATCACAGAGTAAATTCTTTTAAATCCATTGTTCCAGCATCCACAAATGACCATTCACCAACAAAAAATATTTCAAGTTAATAAAAAAACAGTTTGCTATCATTTATTTATAAATCCTTTGATACTCTTTCCCTTGGTTTTTTTTTTCCATTCAACTTCTATTTCTCTTTTCAACTTTTTTTTTCCTTCCCCCATTCCTCTTGCTGTTAAATCTCTTGTGGTTAATTTTGAGAGTTTTTTCTTTGAAAATAGTCTTTCAGGGTAGAATAAAAAAAAAATGGTTCTCACCAGTTCCACAGCTGATCACTGTCTTCTTCTCTCCTGTACTGGTCTTAGATGTTGGGTGGCTTGATTATTGTCTCCATCTTCATGGGGGCCATTTCTGACCATCTCTTTGCCTTGCTGTGGCTGAGGGAACTCTTAGCCCAAGGATCCTCTGGGGGAATTGCAATTTCCCCCTGACCACTCCGGGTATGCCTCGTAGCTTTCAAACTCCTCCAAAGAAGCTTTAGGCTCCCTATGGAGCCTACAAGCAAGGGAAGACCAGCGTGGAGACTGAGTAGCCTGTTCCCATGATTGGGTTCAACAGAGACCAGAACCTGAAACCTACGCAGGAAATCTTATACCATTTCAGACAAATGACTATTCTTTAAAACTAGAGTATAGTTGTATACACAACTTCAAAAGGCAAGTTATTCCACTGATAAATTATACTAATTGTCAGGAAATTTCTCCTTAATTCTAAGTTGCTTTTCTCCTTGATTCGTTTGTATCCACCTGAACCATTGGCATTGACTAAATCATCATCAATTACAAAAGGCAGCTTTACCCAGAACAGCTTACATTCTGTGATGACACTTCTAAAACCATCAAATGTCAACTTTAGTTTAGTTTATTTGTATAGAATGTGAAGAAAGTGTGTTTGTGTTTTATTTTTATAGTTATAATATACACTGAAGATGTCATTTAATGTCATTGTATGAGGTACAATGACAATAAAGTAAACTAAATTATATGCAGAGGCATAGGGACAGCCAATCTTTCTCAGCACTAGGAGGAAGGAAATTTCAATTCATTTTGAAATAATACCAAGAAAACTGCAAGGATCAGTCCAGGCAGTCACTAAGTTTCAACACAGACTTGAAGACACACAGAGATACAAAGTCCAATCTATTTAAGGAGTTCATCTTTAAATTTAGTTTTTAATTTCATTTTTACATACGAGTACTGCTTCTCAATATTGTTATGAAGATTCATGATTTGACAAGATTTGTACAAATAGGCTTGTTCCAGTTAAATGAATAAATTGGGTAACCCAACACAGCATGAAGCATTGGATTAAAATAAGCAGGCAGCCTCACTCCAGATAACATTCTATCTGTGTAGCATTATTTTCATCCTTGTTTTTTTTCTGGGGGGAAGATAAATTGTTATTTATGCTCTTTATGTACATAATTTGGAGGAATCATGGATTGGTATAAGGTCCAATATATACATCATGATATTCTATTGTGACAGACTAAAATTCAAGAAATAAAGGTATGGTACCCATCATTTACTATATGTAGCTAATAAAAGCACTATTACAGGCATATGGCAACAAAAAAAATAAAACCATAGTGGGTTTTTTTTCTTTATTCTTTAAAAAAGTGGTTCAGATGGACATCAGTATCGAACTACTTTGTTTCCTTTGAATTATGCCTTACTATTACAGCAGGGTATAACAAGAAATCCTCATATCATCATATAAGCATAATTCTAGTGTTGAGGACTTGGGGAAAATATCAACAGTCATTCCTGCTGTCTCATTACTTCATTTTTTTTTCATTGTTGGAGCTGTTGGGATTTTATGTTAAGAGCATACTTTTTCATGGTTAAAAAATGGGCCTGTAGTTTACAAATAGTTATTTTTACTGTAGCACATAAGAAACCTAGAATCCACGCTCCACCCACCATTTTATTGCATATCTCTCGTGTCAAGCATCTACTGTAATTTTTTTTATTTTTACTAAATATTTTTACTAAAAAATATAATGCACGTTTTTTATTTGATCTTAATTAGTGAAGTGGCTATTTGAAGTCAAAAAGCTGTATTATAGATAAACTATGTGAAAAATAAAGTACACCCTCTTTTAGTTCTCTAGTT
>JAEANM010028295.1:0-10388 GCA_017656035.1 Myanophis thanlyinensis
GACAGACAGACAGACAGACAGACAGACAATCATCATGAGTAAAAAATATGAACTATGCTTTTACTGTAAAAGTTGCCTGAAATCTGAAAGTCTTTCAAACCTGATCAGAATATTTTTTTTCTTAAATAATCATGCGTTTAACCATGTCACAATATTAATGAAATGGCTAAGAAGCAAAATCCCTAAGTATTGAAAATCTTAGCTTGAAGGCTGTTCTAATAACCAGCTTTCCCAAATTTATCATACAACCTACTGATCGCTTATAATAACCAACAAGGTTTCTTCACAATTTCTTTTAGAAAATACTTGTATTTCTTTAACCATCTAAGTAGCTGACATCTGAAACTGCAGGAGGACCACAAGGAACGATCTCTGATGATATATTTTTCTTTATATACATATTTTTGAGATGAGGTTTATGTACAGTGCTGGCTTTTCAATGCAGAACTTACTGTCTGGTGTCATGATCTTTGAATAGAAGGAAAGAGACTATCTTTGACAGGCGAGCTCATAAGCAAGACCTCTCAAACTTTGATCAATGGAACAACTCCAAAAGTTAAGAAACCACTGGTACTGAAATAATTGAGATGGAAAAAATAAGACCATATTTGGGTGGGGGAGGTTTATGATATTAAGGGGAGGGGTGATTTTTGATACTCCCTTTTATAGTTTACTTGAAAATGAAACTGAACTTAAAAGTGCAGCCTTACTATTAGTAATAGTCTGCCTGCAAGTACTTGCAAGTTAAAGTGAATCAGAGTTCCACTTGTCCCTCACCTTCTGAACACGTATCTCGTGGTCGTGTGAATTCTCTTGGGGGGGCGGGCGGGAGGGAGAAAAGAACCCGAGAGCATCCTTGAATACTTTCCGGATCAGAGCTGGCTCAGGGGGAAGCGAAGAGAGGAGGAGGAGGGAAGGGACCACGGTGTGTAAGATCTCACGTAAGCGACCCCAGAAGGAAACAATTCCGCACACTAACGCCCCCGCCCCTTAAACTGTTTGCTCCGTCAGAAGCAGCGGGGTTTTTGAGCCCCTCCATCTGAGAAGCGGGTGGGCGCCCCGAAACCTCCAACCCGCGAGGAAACGGCCCTCCGGGCTCGGCCAGCGTCTCCACTTACCTGCGGGGTCCAGCATGGCTAAAGGCTCGGTAGAGGCAGGGGCAACGGAAGGCTGCATCCGCCCAGCGACGGTGGGACCCGGCCGGCAGGATGCAGAGCCCGTCCCCGGGCATCGACCGTCCGGTCCTGGCAAGATAAGGCGGGAGTCTCAGGAGGCAGGACAGAGGAGGCGCCGCCGGAGCCCGAGGGAGGAGCGAAGGTGGCCTTTCGAGGTGGCCGAGGGCGACCTGGGGCCTCTTCGGAGCAGAGGCTCCGCTCCAGCGGGAAGAGGAGCATCTGCCCTCGCCCTGAAACCAAGGCAGCCCCTTCTTCCTCCCGACAGGTGCAAGCAGGGACAGGATGGCCAGTGCCACCTCTAAAAATGTCCTTGCCACCCCTCTAAAGACAGCAACAGGGAAACGTTTTTATTTTGAGAATCTGTAAGCCACTTTGTGCAGAAGAAAGATTATTAATAACATAACTGTGGACCCCCTCAATAAATCCTTGCCACCCTCTGGCCACCCCCAATTTAAAAATCTAGCTCCGCCACTGAGCAGGGAGCCTAGCGACTCTGTGTGTGGGAGGTGTGTGTGTGTGCAACAAACTACAGTTAATGCCAGAAGGAGAGAAAAGGTCAGAGGGAGAGAAAACGGGAGGTTGAAGGGGCTAATCCTTTCATCCTTACACTTTTATCAAATCCTTAACACTTAAAAGCCAGCCGAAACAAGACAAAACAGACCAGGGAGTCCTGGCCTGAGAATCTTTGATCAGGGCAGTAGCCCTGATTTCACAAAATACCTTTATTTCAACACCCAAACTTCTCTGAAGGGATCTGCCAGAGCATCCCCACTAGGTTTGTTTTGGCATACTTTACCTCAGCTGTAGCAACTTTCTACTAACCCTTTGGGCAAAAGTTTGTATTTGCCAGCTTCTCAGCCAGTGGGTGATTTGTGTCTCTTTCTCTCTCTGCATTGGAATCCTGGCAGTCGACTGGACAAATCCCTGTGATATTCTTGGCAAAAATTTCTGAAGCCTTTTGCCCTTGCTTTCTTCCTAGGATTCCTACAGGCTGAGAGGAGACTGGCCCAAGGTTATGCAGTTGGCTTCATCCTTAAGGCAGGATTAGTTTCTAGCCTGGTACCTTAATCATTGCACCAACCTGGCTCTAACTCAGTGATTGGAGGTATTGATAAAACCCAAATCATCTACAGGAAGCATATTTGCCTATCTATTGTAGGCAAATATTCTGAAAATATGAGCCATCATTTGCTTTGATAATGGAAAGGGGTTTAATTCAAAGGTGCTGAATTTTAATTGAGAATATGAGGGTTGAATGTTGTTTTTCATTCTAAAAATGATTCGTAGTACAGCTTCATTTCTTAAAACATTCAAGATAAACATTGAGTATATTTTTACAGCAGCACACAGTATATTTCCTTCCTTCCTTCCTTTCTTCTTTTTCATTAAATTTCTATTAAATTGAAATATATTATTGAAAGATTCTAGGGTCAGAAAATTACTACAGTTAATCATCTTCTTTCTAGAGATGCTAAGAGATATGGAGGGGTTTTTCCCATTCTTTTGGAAATATAGGATGGTATCCACCGCCACAGACCAGGTATTGCTGATGACCTCAAATTCAAATTCAATTTTTATTGGTCACATACACAGTCATACATGGTACGATATGCAGTGAAATGCTTACGCGACCGCCCACAACCACAATTGATAGTAGGGTAGACCTACAATGAGAGTGTAGGTTTCCTCATCAAACAGAATAGAAAAGCCTCTCTTTCTTTCCTTGGAGCCCCCCAACACATTAGTTCACATTGGGGGACATTTCTCCCACTATCTGAGAAATCCTGAAATCCATGGACCTTAACTGTTAGGACAACAATGGCTTCATTAAGGAGGCAGAGTGGAGACTGCTATGTAGACAGAGCAAATTTCTGGTGACACTTTAGAGAAAAGCACATAAAAGACACTAATTGGATATGTCTTATGGGTTATGTAGTATAAAAGATGTTCTAAACTAGGATTTCTATGTCAGTCACGAAGTGTCTATAATTCTGACCTCTCCAGACGTCTCTTAGCACAATTGAAGAGTGGACAAACTTCCTTCTGTCTTGTGACATACATTAACTTGGGGCTTTCTGTGCATTGCTCTTCAATTTTTGGAGGAGAACCTAGACAACCTTTGATAATAAAGATGCATGATAAGTGCAAAGCAAATGTAAATTATGTTTTTTTAAATTATTTCCAACCCAACAGAATGTTGAAAGAGATTACTTTAAGAAGCTTGGCATGATGACCATCTGTCTTTTCCAAAAGAGACAGAAACAACTCTTCCAAAAGAGAATAGAATGAGATCAAATTTTGTGCAGGAAAAGAAGGAAGGAAATAGAAAAATTGAGTTTAAAAAATAGGCCACATCCAATGGCATAGGGAGAAACAATTATCTAGCTAAAAAGTCCCTCAGTGTATACCCATTAAGAAGCAGTTGGCTTGCATCACAAAATGTTCCCAGTTACTCCATTCTAAGCTTCTTCCTTTGGTCACGATCTGGACAGAAATTGTATTTAAGACACTGGAAAGAATTACGTGCCTTATGCTTTCCCTACCATATTTATTTAAAAGAAAATTTCCACCCCAATCGTGATACTATTAGATAAAGTGGTTCATGTTGCAGAAAAAGATGGAATCACATTAACACATGTAGAATTCTTTGTGCTAGCACAGGAAGGAAAGAAAGCTAGGGTAATCAGAAAGTTTACTTCAAATAATATTCTTCTGTTGGGGCATAATGAGAGTGAATGTGAGCTTCTAAAATTGCTAGAGAAATTGAAAATAAAAAGGAAATTAATCTTCTAAAATTACATTGACTGAGGTTGAGAAAAATTAATTATGGAAAATTCTTGGAGGGGCAAGGATCTGTCATGACTTTACTTAATATATCAAAAAATATGAATGCTATATTCAAGAGGCAAGGTAATGAGAAAGTAAACACAGATGAAGTCATCCTAACTTTCTATTCTCCTCAAAAAAAATTTTTTAGCAAAATCCAGTATGATTTCTTATGCCAGCGTTTCTCAACTGGAGCAATTTTAAGATATGTGTACTTCAACTCCCAGAATTCCCTAGCCAGGTGACTGGGGAATTCTGGAAGTTGAAATCCATGCATCTTAAAATTGCTCAGGTTGAGAAATATTATCTTATGGCAAGTCCTATACTAAAATAATTTATTTGTTGAACTTAAGTCTTCTGCTAATGTAAACAGAATGATGCAGCACAAATGAAGCAGAATGAATTTTGCTATGTAGGAAAAGAAAAATGGAGACAAATATAAAAAAATGCTATAGTAATTACCAGTGACTATTTCAGATAGTGAGTGTTTTGTTCATAGAGTCAATAAATATAGATTCAATTTAATTGCATGTAAACTACTGGTATTCCAAATCACTTTAGCTTTGAATCAATATATTTATAATTTTAAAAAATGTTTCAAGGGTTCTTAAAGTTGATCTAATCCAACCCTCTGCCCAGAGCAACACTCTGCTCCTATAGCATCCACAATAGGTGGCCATCCAGCCATCTTTAAATACTTCCAGCAAAGGAGAGTCCACTACTTCCTGTGACAACCTACTTAACATTTAGGTTACACAGTCCCCGGATTCAATGCCCAAAAGATCTTTCAAATCACATGGGATACAGTTATTCTGAGGTTTTTCACACAGTGGTTGTGCTTGCCCATTGACATGCTCTGGAACAACTTTTGGAGAAGGAAGTGCTGCACAGCTTTATTACATATAATATTTTCACATCCAAACAAGTAACTGGCCCATGTGTGAGAGGAGCTCACTACGCATTTTCTATTCTGCTATAATCAATAGCAGAATAAAAGGTGGGCACTCATATGACACCAACAAAAAGGAAAAATGACAAGATGGCTTTGTATTAAGTTCCCATGAATTAATTTGCAGTTGTACGTATAGAACTATGTTCAGACATGTGTAGATGAAATACGGTAGACCGCTATGGCTCAGTGATCTAGAACATGTTTGGATGCAGAAGACCCCAGGAACAATTCCTAGTTTGTCCACCAGGTTAAAAAAATAGAAAATTCCAGCCAGTCAGAATCAAGAATTGATGTGATCCAGAGTAAGGCAAATTGCTGGACTTCGATATACATTTAAGAAGGCATATGGCATGACATACATAGACTGAGACCAAAGCAGACTTCAAATACCACTAAAATTACAAAGGTGACTCTTGCCATCTTTCTTAGCATTCCCACTTAAAATTGAACTGAGTAAGGTAATAGACAACTTTATAAAGAATTAGAGTCATTACATTTATCACTCATATAATGGGGATTTATAAGGCCTTTCTTTTTTTCTTTTGCAGGTTAAATAAAGACATTCTGCCATGGTTGTCTGCCAATGAGTTAAAAATTGAGTTACTCCTGCCCTTTCATTTCTCCTTGGTATTTTAGTAGCATGTATTTTAATAATACTGTTAAAAGGCTTGCCTTTTCTGTACAATTTGTTCAGTCACAATTCTATCTCCCAAGCCATTTCTGAGATCTAAATCTAGAGAGGAATATACAAGTGAAGTTTGTAACCAAAGACTGAAGGGTGTCCTAGTCATGATCAGGTCAGGCTGCTCAAGGAGATGAGGCAGAAAGGACCAAGTTGGAAGAAGGAAAACAAAAAGGGTTGCTTTTCTATCCAGCATTTGCCAATAACTGTCCCATATTAACTTATATTAGAACTGGTTGCCCTCCACACTGTGAGCATCTCATGCTTCCAGGAATGATGACTCTAGAGCAGGAGTGTCAAACCCAATTTTATTGTGGGCCACATCAGGGTTGTGTTTGACCTCAGGGGGGGTCGGGGGGAATGGACAGGGTGAGCATGACTAGCTCAACATCACTTGTGTCCGGGGTGCCTGTGGTGACCTGAGTGTTCTGCCACTGAAAATGGGCTCCTGAGCTCCGTTTTCAGCTGCCACGGCCTCCTGCAACCCTCTGCCAGTAAAAATGGGGGTTGGGAGGACTGCATGCAGCTTGAAGAAGGCTTTGGTGATAAAAAAAAAAGGAGGCACAGAAGGTCGCACACAGTCCTCCAATCATCCTTTCTTACCTCCAGAGCCTTCATCAAGCTGTTCGTGTGCACTTCTGGTCTGCATTTTTTCACCACCAAAAGGCTTGACGAGGACTCTGGAGGTGGGAAAGGAGGCCTGGAGGGCCGTGCATGGCTTTCCGCACCTCCTTTTTCATCACTGAAGCCTTCTTCAAGCCCTTTGCTGATGAGAAATGTTAGGAATGTAAATCTAACAGTTGGGTTGACAATATATAAACCAGGATTGTTTCTTAAGTACTGTTACTTTAAAATAATGCTGAAAGTGTGATTGGCTGCTGCTTCCTCAAGCAGCCATAAAATGGAGCCAGAATCACTGGTAGATGCTGGTTACTGTTATTGTGGCTGAGGAGTCAGAAGTGCCATATTAACCAGTGAGGATTTAGTGTAAGTTTTTGCTACTGTTTGCAAACTGTTACCGAACTGTTTATTTGTTACTGGACTTTGATTATTGGATTATCCCTGAACTGAACTGTTTGATGGCTGACTGACTTTAATGTGTATGAATTCAGATTGTTTGCTGGACTTTGCATATCTCTATTTCCACAGAAGTAAAAACCTATTTTTCTACTCAGTGTCTCTGTATTCTGATTTTTGTATTCTACCACAACACTCTCACAACGCTTCGCTTCGCACTCGTTCTCCTAATGGGGGACCCTTAACAAGAAAGAAGGAAGCAAGCAAAGAAACAGTCTGGAGAGAAACAGATCTTCATAAGATAAGTCACCAGCCACAGCAGGATGGGGGTGGAAGCAATAGTGAGGACCCCAAGGGTGGGAAAATGAGGTAACTGTAGGTTGGGAGAGGCCTTGGGTGGTCTGAAGTAAGTGGCCTGTTCCATTACTAGTTTTCCCCTCCATGGTCTTTCCCACCCCAAGATACCGCATGTTCACTTAACAAGCCATGCATTCGATTACCAAATTCATGGACGAAAGGAGGGAGTGATCGTGTTCATAGTGTGAGATTCACTCCTATGAATCCTTGGGTTACAAATGGAGTGGGCAGACTCCATTACATTCGTAACTCAAGGACTATCTGTAGTTCTCACCTCCAGATATTTCTATGGCATTTTTCTCCTGACTTGATCACAGAATATGAAAACTACCCAGATGGCATCCTAGAGAGGCTCCATTCTTGCTAGGATTTTGTATTTGTAATGTACTGCGCAGGCACGGCCGGAGCTTCCACTGATTGGCTGCTGATTGGCTGCCAAAAGAACACTTCCCATTGGCTGGGCCACCCAGCCAATGGGAACCGCGGAAAATGACACCGCAGCAAAATATAAAAGCCGCAACTTGCTTATCCTCTCTGCCTTCTGCTTGAGCAAAAGCTCATCGCGAGTTTTACTCGCGGCTAGAAATAAATGGGGCCCCTCGCGGTCATCCAGACTGACCTCGCGTCTGAGTATTTCTTAACGGATTTTGACCGGGTTTTCGGCTAAAACAGTATTGACCATAAATATTGGAAGGAACCTCAGGTTTGTCTTCCCTGAGAAGAAACATGTGAAATACTAACTTAACAATATAAGAAAATCTCTTTGGAGCTGGGACGTAGGCAATTTCCCTGTACTGCTTAAACATGGAAGTTCTCGTCTCATATATACAACACCAGAGCATACATTTTTTCAGCTCCAAGAGAATAGAATGATGCTTTCACCTAAACTATCTGTTCATATGAAATTCAAATGTATGTATATCTGAAATTTATTCCATGGAATAAAGAGCTGATTATCTTCTACAAGGCAGAGAATTTGGGTGGAATGTTTCAGCTGTACTTCTAGCAATAGTTACCTGAATATTTGTAATTAAAAGCAAATACAACACAAATCTCCAGAAGCTTTCTTTCAGTGCTGCCCAAACATGGAATAATGCTGAGTCCTTAACATTTTATTTCACTGATAGAAATTGGTAGAAACATGTGTTACTATTGAGTTTCAATGAAGTTTTCAGTAGTACATATTCCCTTATCTACTTGTAAATGTCATTGACTCTAATAGGTGATTTTCTTTGGAATAAATTACATAATGCTATATAAGTTTGCACTACAGTATACATTTTCTACAACAGATATTCAATCAGAGTCTATCATTTTGCTTACATTGTAAAATATAAAGTAATAAATATTTTTCCAAGAAGTAAAATATCTTCATCGTGTTATAAAAGCTATTGATCAAATGATGAAAAATGTCTTATTTCCTTTCTAAATTAGTATCAACAGAGTTTGTTTTATTTTACTGTGCTCTGTTTCTGTTACAACTGGATAAGCAAAACTCAAATTGCAGGAGTTTAGAAAACATGTTACAGCTTTAAGATACCAGGGGAAAATCTCAGAAAAGAATTTGAGTACCAGAATTTTGATACAGATATCAAGATGCAACATCTCTTAAAGAAGACTGTGTGGCATATGGTATATTGTGGACTCATTCTACTATCCCACTGATCATATACAAAACTCCCCACTATAGGATACATCTTCATAGTATCTGCTTTATCTCATCCTCTACTCATTGTGGAGGCAGCTTAAATTCTGTATCCGGTCCTTTCCTGTTTTTAGGGTGGCCCCATGGGCCAGATCTAAGTGGAGAAAGGGGCTGGAGGAAGTCTATTTATGTGGTTGCTAGAAACAGATATTGAGTTAATGGCAAAATAATCATAAACATAGAAGAACAGGCAGCTCGACTTATGATCACAAAGTTATGTTGCTAAGTGAAACATTTGTTAAAGGGATTTTGCTCCAGTTTACAACTTTTCTGGCTACAGTTGTCAAGTGAAACGCTGCAGTTATTAATTTAGTAACATGATTGTTAAATAAATATGGATTCCCCATTGACGTTGCTTGTCAGAAGGTGAACATATGACCCCAGGATACTGCAACTGTCATATATATGAGTCAGTTGCCAAGTTGTAATCATATGACCATGGAGATGCTGCAATGGTCATAAGTGTGAAAAATGGTCATACAACACTTTTTTTCAGTGCTGTTGTGACTTGGAACAATCACTAAATGAACAGTTATAAATGAGGACCAATGTGTAAAAATTTATGTAATCTAGTGATATTGTATTCTCTATAATATCAAATACGCTAAAATCAATAACTCATGGACCAGTATAAATAAGTTTGGATACAGTCATTAAAAAGAAACATAAAGAATACATCAAGCCAACCATGTGACTTTTGGTCAGTTAGTCTTTCTCAGTCCAATTCACCTCACAGGGTTGTGTTGTGGAGAAAAGAGGAAGAGGAAGGAGTGTTGTGAGTATTTGCTGAGTTATTTATAAAAATAATAAAGGTGGGATAGAAACAAACAAGCAAGCAAACAAACAAACAAAAAAGTAAAGATAAAAACCTAACAAAAAAATACGTTGTTGCTATTTCCCTCATCCTCCGCAATCATGAAGGGTCATTGTCCAGTATATCCGGAAGACAACAGAAGAATTTCAGCCTCATAACTCTGTGGCTTGACCTTTCTTATATCCTCTAAATTTTCCATAGCTCCTTCTGGCTGGTTTAGTCAGACAGGCACAATGAAGCCTAATCTCCAATTCACCTAGAGATGTGTGTTGAGAAAGCAGAACTAATCCTAAGAAATAACAGCTATTTTTATTCAATGTAAAGAACAATGCATATAAACTGTACTCCTGATAACTCAGAAAATGAGTTTTGAATGCACAACATTCAGGAAAGTCACCATTAGTACTGCTTTAGCACATCTGCTTCTTCATGAATACTGAATATAAGCAAAAATCCTACAAGCAAGCAAGAGTATTTTAATTATTTTTCCAATTAGCTTCCGAAATCAGTAAAATGAAATTCCATCTGGGTATTTCTGACTATTGAGGACTCATTCTATGGCTTCACAAAAATTAGGTATCCCTTAAAACTCAGAGAACTGAAAATTATGTATCTTATAATCAAATCTAAATTGCCATGTGCTCTCCAATACTAAAATTGCATATTTATCTTTTGACCTGAAACTTTGCGCATTATTGCAGCTACGAAAGCATAAATATAAAAGAAATATAGGGCCTATTCTCTCTTGCGCAGCACACTCACACTTTGACAAAGCAAACAGGACTGTCAAGATTCAAATGGAGATTTTGTGTGTGTGTGGGGGGGGGTATTAGCTGCATATGCATGTGTATTAGGTTAGC
>JAEANM010028296.1:0-10388 GCA_017656035.1 Myanophis thanlyinensis
AAACCATCCTTCCAAGCAGCCTCCATGTTTCCAGTGTCTTTTTCCCCACTTGGAACCGAACCACATGGACATTTCTTCTAATAATCTGCTTTATAGATCTACAAAGATCATAAATGTGAGGATTGGTCATAAGTTACTTTTTCATCACTATGGAACTGCAGATTGTCCTGTATAAGGCAGCCACTAAACAAGGACTATCTATAAAGTAATATTAAAAATTTCCTCTTCATTAATGCACCATTCTTTTGTTAGAATTCACTGTTTCTGATAGCATAAAGTTGGTTATTATGGCAACACAAATTCTGTGGTTGTGATTGATTCTCTAGTGACTGATTTTCCATTTTTTTATGATCTCACCTGGAATCTTAATAGATGTCTGTCTCATACTCTAGACATGAGAACCCAACCCTACAGACTACCCCATTCTAACTATAGAGTGTTTTTGGAAGGATAGAAGTTAATGTAAAAATGAGCATTTCTACCAAGAGTGCTTGAATTATTACTTTCTCCCATGTGCCTTACACCTTTTCCCATGTGTGAAAGCTTTCTTGTGCTACATTGTTGTAAAATTCCATGCAAAGGATCTTGGGTCTTCCATGCAAAGGTCAGTACCTCCATATGACTGGGCTATCATGAGAACTCTTGTCTTGCAACATCACAGATTGGATGCACGGAACAATGAGCTGCACTGCACACACACTGCTCATTAGAAGTACCAAAAGAAATAGTTGTTTCCGTTCATTATCATTGAAATCTCTCCCTTCAGGTTTGAATATTCAGGTGATACTTTTCCCTTCTTTCAGACACAGGCTTGTACAACTGCCAGCTACACTTCTTTGTTACCTGTTGCTTTTGTTCTCTGTAGGCTAATAGGTACAACCACTGAAGCTAACAAACCATCTTGCAGATCACGAAGGAGATTCATGACATCTCTACCATCTGTGGCCAGGATGCTGTCATCTCCTCCCATTGGGAAACAAAATTACTGTGTACTTATACAAGTCCACAGAAACACATTTCAGAATGTGATGTGAAATGGGGAAGGTCAGTGGTTACAGCTTGGGAAAAAACTAGGCTCAAATCCTCCCACAACCATAACATTTGTCTACTGTACTATAGAGTCTTTAAACTACCGTAGTTTCTTTCTTACATCAAGGTCATTCATTGTGCTAAACCATCATTTGTTCATTCATTTGTTCAATTAGATGTCCATCTCAATGAATGACTGGGCAGCTTAAAATAAAAAAAAATAGATTACAATTGAAAATACTAAAAACATTTTAAAACAGTAAAAACATCCAGATTAAATATATATATATAAAAGCAAAGTAGTTGGCCAGTTAGCAATACACCAGGAGATGGGGCCCTAACATAATATGGTTGGTGTATTTGATTTTCACTTAACAAGTATCAAACTGGTGGCCTGTGGGCCGGATGTGTCACACACAGGCCATGCCTACTCCAACTCCCCAAATGGGAAAAATGTCGCGAAACATTACATGACGACAACGTGGTATGGTGAGTTTGACACTCGTGACAGCACATTGTAGAAATCCAGCTAGTATGCTTTTTAAACTAAATTTTTATGGCTTAACTCTGTGTCACCCTTGCCAAGAATGATTTATCAAACAAACCATAATTAATTCAATCATACTTTATATCAACTAGATAATATTCAGACTAGTAGAGTTTTGTGAAAATAGGTGCAGTGCAAACCTTGCATGATGTCCTATGTGCCTTGTAGGAGTGATGAGAGTAAAATAAATACAATGACATAAATTGTAAAAATTATAGTGTAGCTTGAATTTCCACAAGGTGTTGCTATTCCATTTAATCTTTTATAAACATTTTGGGCACATAAGTGGTTGAAGATGGGGTGAATTGTCCCATACCTAATATTATCACTGGAAACATTGCCTGAAACAATATCCTAATTTCTATTTGGTTATTTTTACTCTTGAAACATTTTTTTGAAATGGCATGAGCATGATTTTGAAGCTAGTGAGAACATAATTAGGAGGGACAGGAAGAAGACGAGGAAATGGCAATGCCAGAGGAGAAAGAGGAGGAGGAGGGAAGAGAAGGGAGGATGGGAAGGAGGTAGTTATTGTGGAAAAGGGGAAAGGAAGGGGAGAGGCTAGGTAAGATGGCAAATGATGTGTCGCAATGCTGCCCTGTTCTTTTTGTATCGTCAACATCACGATTGTTTAAAAGGTGCAGGGCCTGTACTATGACAACTTAATTTTTATCACCATTGCTGCAGCTAGGAATCCATAAGCAAGAGAAACTGAAATTTATCCAGAATTACAAGCACTCAGCACAAGTAATAAGTTTTCTGAACAATTATTGTAACCACCAAGAGGCAATTGTCAATTCTCTCAAAGGATCAAGAGAGCGAGCACCAGTTCATTTGAGATTTTTTAATGTATTCACTTTATATTTAACTATAAATAAGGGTGGAATTTGTGAAGAATTTTATTTTAGTAATAGGTGTAAATGGAGCTTTGAAAAATCTTATCAAATAAAATGAATGTTTACAATTTAGTTCTAATAAAAATAATCCATTGGGCTGATCATGTAAAAACATACTGCTATGAAAGAAAATTGGCTTGTTCTTTAAAGAGTTAGTACAGAATAACAGCATCTCTGCCTGTAATACTAATTTGACTATGGAGTATTAAAAGACCCACTTAATCTATACCATATTTAATAAAACATACCAATTTCTATGTTTCAAAGATGTGTAAATGATTCTTGATCTCATGTAGTAACTAGGCTATATAGGGCTTTTTCCTTCATGAGTTCAGATCTATATAAATGTTTATTAGGAAACTAAGAATTGTTGGAATCTTCGCCAGCTATGTCATCAAACATGTTCTATAGTCATCCCTTTTAATTTTAATGATTTCCAGCTATATTATCTTATATTAAGATTGCTTCCAACAGACGGGTCATAGAACTAATAAATCATTGCTTTACTACAGTATGTATCAGAATATGATGATCTTGGATAAAGATGTGCATATATAATTGGAATACATTGGGGAAGATCCAAGTAATCAGAAGATTGTTTTTTAAAAAATAAAGGTCAGCACATGTTCAAGCATGATTAACCAATATAACACATGAAATATAAAACAAATCAAGCTTATAATGCAGGGGAAAGAGCATAATTTGTTTTCTATAGTTTTTGTGAGTGGGGCAGGGGATATTTATTGGACATGGATTCAGAGGAGCCTTAGGGGGCAGGATTAAGCATTCCGGTATTGAATTGGTATGTGGGAGTGACCTTGGAAAAAAAGACACAGCTAAGGAAGAGATAAAAGGCAACATAGCCTGCAGCAGGCATGTGAGGCAAGAGACTCAGAAGAGACCCTGCCTAGTTTCTTGGGCTGTAAAGTGGAATGGAGGGAGAGAGATAATTTTAGTCATGCAAAATTCTGTTAATGTAACCTTATAATAAATAAAAACCATCTCATCTGGCTATGTCTCCTGTCTGATTAAAAAAAAATCAAATTATTAAAATGGCAGCTCAAAAGCTTTTTTGTCTCAAAATTTACACACAAAACTAGCAATTATTAAATATATTTTAATAACTATCTGAAGCTATTAAATCTACTTATCCAGACACAGCGAAAACTTAATGATAATCTGAAAGATAATTTGTTATGAAATGATGCCACCATAAAGATTACAGTGAATCTGTGCTTATTGGATTACTTCCAGGCTCAACAGAGTCCTCAAAAACCATCAGAGGGTTCCCAACGGATGATGATAACATGAAAAAAAAAATTCCATAAAATGTGCGAATAAAAAATTATGGTGCCACAAAAAAGATAGCGCAGAAGCCATCTTAGCCTTAGCCCCTCCATTCATAACTTTCATAAATTTCTATTCAGATGACTCAAGAGGTCACCTGGGGGAAAACTTCCATGCAGTTTTTTCAGACTGCAGGAGTGCTTTGCCATTGCTTTCTTCCAGAAGGTTTGATCAATTCCTCAAACTAGCCTATTCCTCTGGAATTCCCTGGAGGTTTCCCATCCTAATACTCACAGGGTCCAATCCTGACAACCCTCCAAGCAAAGCAAGATTGACCAGATGCTGCCATCTGCTGACCCCCTCAGAGATGACACCATGAAAGCAATGAGCAAGTGAAGGTAACCAAGGCTGTGGAGCCATCTGCCAGACACTCCCAAGTTTACTGATGGCTGGTTATTGTTCTGCCGGGTCCAAGCCCTGTTGCCTGCTCAGCTAATCCCCATTGCTAAATGAGGCCATCCTCTCTTGAGTTGATAATGGGCAGGAGGGGCAGTGGAGCTGCATCGGTGAGAGAGATGATAGCCTCCCACGCAGACTCTCCGGTCCCCAAAAGCCCTTTCTATTAACCCAGGGATCTATACACATGTCAGAGAGAGAGAAAAGGCTCCTTTTCACTATTCTAATCCTCTTCCTCCTAATTAGAGCCTCCAACCCCCTCCTCAAGTATGTTTTTCTTTCTATTAGGGAAACAGTTACCAACTGAGGCAGGAAAACACCCGCCTACCGCTTTATCTCCTGGCTTGTTTGCTTCCAATTCATTCCTGGAGCCTCGCTGGCTCAGGAAACATTTCTAGTTCATTCCTTCTAAAGAAAATAGCTGCTAATGGGGGGGGGGCAGGAGTAATTTTGGGCCCGTTTTGCTCACCTGCTTCTGAAGAAGGAGCTCAGCAGGTTTTTGGGTTGAAAACATTATAACCCTAATAATAATTTAAATCATTATCCCAAAAAGTATATTAGAAAAGAATTTAATCTCACTACTAATGTAAGTAGTATTCTCTTGGGCTTTCATCTATACCCAAAGAAGAGACTGGAAGCTGTATTTCAGTGCCTCATCGTTATGAAAGCTACTTTGACTCGCCTAACTTTTTCATAGGGTGAGATTAAGAAGGAAAGAAGACTAGAGAAAATTAAAAGATAGGATTCTGTAATCAAAGACAAGGACAAGGCAAAACACATTATTATAACCACCATTATTTCTCTTGCGAATGTTATAATTACTCATCATAGCCTCCAGAGGGAATAACTCAAATTTGCTCTGGGTGTGTATATACTTCCTAGAGGCTGAAGACATACGTACCTTTGAGGGCGTACACAAATGTGCAGACATGTTCTTGGGATCACACCGTGGGTGGCTTTCTAATGGGAGAGGAAGACCACGTCATTTTCCCTACCCCTCCCCTCTCACCCATCAGAGAACTGGAAGTCTTAGCAAAGCCAGACTCACTAGGGTGTCTCACCCACAGACCAGCTGACTTCCTCACAGTGCTTCAGTCTACCAGATGGTTATCATGGGAATGCCTCATGATGCCCTCGTGTGTGTGTGTGTGTGTGTGTGTACGTGTGTGTATGGGGGGGTGTACGTAGGTGTGCACATGTGCACGGAGGGGAGGGAATTTAAGGAGGAAGAATCGGATCTGAAGATGTTCATAATGAGTATCTTTCACAGAACAGCTAAATGACTGTACAGGCAGCAGGGTGAAGGAGAGTTAAAAAAAAATACAACTTGGAGGTGGTGACCTTTTCAGCTGGTGGGTACCCACCCTTGCTCTAGCAGTCTTATTGAAGCCTTCAATCAATCACTGATCATCGGCTGACATGCCTGATTGTGCCAAGTAGCACAATGAAATACTGGGCTTCTATCTTGTCTGGAGACGGAAGAACAATAGTTTTATCACCGTTGTTGAGTGAGATTCCATGTTGAATGTGTGTTTGTCTCTGTGTGAGGGAAAGGAGGAGGGTGTTCATTGTGCCACATTTCTCAGCCAGATCCAGAACAGAATGCTGTCACAACATGAAAGAAACACAATCATGGTTTGTATAAATCTTGCCAGTCTTGGCAAGATCTGTGGATAATTTAATGGCTAGATCCCACCCCTATCTCGCTGTTTGCCAAAAAGATTATTGGATTTACTTGAAAAACATAATTAACACCAAACATGGCTTGAGGAGAAAGAGAAAAGCAAGCATGAATTTCAAGCATACTTATTTAGAAGTAAATTCTAATGAGCTATGTGGGTTGTACTTCCAAGGATTAGTATTGAAAAGAAAGAGAAAGACTGAAATAAAAACAAGAAATTCTCCAAATTCCACTTCCGTAAAAAGGTTACAAAGACAGAATCCTTTCTATCAAAATCCTTTCTATCAAAAATATCACTGAGTACTGCTTATCTGTCCTGAAGACATAGATATTAAGTTCTAAATGAACCAAGGTAGATTTCATGTTATGATTAATATCCTTTGGAACTCCCTTACCCGCAGAATGAACAAAAGTAAAATGTAATGGCCAAAGTTAGATAAACTTTCTCAGGGTTCAGGAAATAAGAGACTCTTCCATTACATCTTCACGCAGGTTCTTCAATACATTTTAACAGTTCACTAAATATATAAAAAAGCTATCAACCCTCACAAATTTAGTTATCTTTTTCATATGCCATGATATTTAGAGATTATGCTAATACAGGTAGTCCTCAACTTACCTTCCAATTGAGCACAAAATTTATATTGCTAAGTGAGACATTTGTTAACTGAATTTTACCCCATTTGATGACTTTTCTTGCCACAAAATTTAAGTGAATTACTGCAGTTGTTAAATTAGTAACACAGTTGTTAAGTGAATCTGGTTTCCCCATTTGACTTTGCTTGTCAGAAGGTTGCAAAAGGTGATCACATGACCCTGGGACATTGCAAACATCATAAATATGAGTCAGTTATCCAGCATCTGAATGTAAATCACTGACTATGGGGATGCTGCAATAGTCCTAAGTTTGAAAAATGGTCATAAGTCACTTTTTTCAGTGCCATTGTAATTTCAAACAGTCATTAAATGAACTGTTGTAAGTCAAAGATTACCTGTACAACTTTGGATTTATCCCTTGTTTAATAAAACTTCATCTCATGTTTCAATAGACAAAACTAAAGCAGATTTCCTCAACCCATTATTCAAAGGACGAAGGATTAGGACTTCTATCCCAATCCCACTGGAAATATCATGGAAGGAGGGAGTAGTCCAAGTCACAGAATCAAACAATGGAGGAAGTAAAGGTCTTTTTGTTAGACAGGCAGATCATTGAGTTTGGAATAGTTTTGGAGTTTGGAATAGAGACTATTATTCAATCTTGTGGCAAGTAGCACCTCTCTCTAAGCATAGTTTGGCTGCTCCTTCTGGTAATTAGACAAGGTGGTGTGGACAAGGAATCAATGCTTTAAGAAACCTGTGATTCTGTGACGAGAGAGTCCAAGACTAACATTAAATGGGGATAGGAAGGAGGAGAGGAAAAATATATAGTATACCCTATCTTTATAATCTTATAGATATCAAAGAAACAGATAAGAAATAAAGGATGAATGTGACCATAGCTGTAAGCATTCTAATTCAGATGTTCAAAATAACAAGCACAGGATTTTAGATCTTTAGGGCATTTCCAGAGGCTTTTATGGGAGGGGGGTTTCCAGGTATCATTGTCTTTCTTCTTTTTTTAATTACTGTAAAGCTGTTAAAGAGGAAAGTAATACAGCTGGCAGAAGCAGCTGTCCATCTAGAGGCTCCTGAACCCTCTTGCAAAAAGGCATCTAACACCTCTCTCTTTTGCTATCTGAACGTAGATCCCACCTTCTTTTAGTAAATATGAGAAACCAGAATGCACTTACTCCAGGGATTTCCCCTACACTTGCATTGGTGTGCTATAATTGAGCTGGATCATAAACAACATTCCTAGCTCAGACCTCCCTGGTGTTCCTCTGCTAGGTCTCGCTGCTTCTGGAGGATAGCCTCTCCCTTACCCACTTCAGATCTTTCCAGGCAATCCTTAAACTCAGCCATCTGCTTCATCTTTATAGGGGATGGGAAGGGCCGCTGCCTCCCTGTGTGGCCCTAGCATAGGAAAAATTGCTTTAAGATGGCTACAAAATCAATTGACAATTTGTTCTTTGAAAATAGTAGTTAACCAGTCACAACCATCTGGGGAGGCTGTTCTAAGCGAAGCTGGGCCAGTGGCTTATCACAGACCCTCTCTGCCCATATGGTTCATTTGCCTAGAACAGGGATGGGCAATTACGGCTCCTTCATGACTCATGGACTTCAACTCCCAGAATTCCTGAACCAGTCATGCTGGCTCAGGAATTCTGGGAGTTGAAGTCCACGAGTCATGAAGGAGCCGTAATTGCCCATCCCTGGCCTAGGACAAAAGAGCAGCAACCACAGCTGCAAAACAAGAAAGCAGCAGTGCATTTTCCAGAATGTAAATAGGTCTGGCATTTGCTTACTGATTAGATCTGCACTCCAGAATATATTTACAAATAATGTTGTTGTTTTTTAAATTCACTGGATGTGTACAGGATGCTGGCAGCTGTCACACTTTCCCAAGCCATTCTGAGGATAAATGTAAATATTTGCAGTTGCAATATAAATATCAATGAGAGCAAGCTGGTACAGAAAACTAGATAAATAACCATAAGGAAAATTCAGGATGAAGTGATATTGGGAAAAGTCACAATGACAAAAATAGAGTTGGGGTTATTGTTCTTTCTCTTATTTATAACTAGAGAACAGTAGCTCTTTTCTATTTTGGCTTCTTCAAAGGCATTTTTTCTTCTTCTAGTATAGAGTATTAGAAAGTAGCATGCATTTACTGAAGATAAGTGAAATAAAAAAATATCCCTGAATAAAGCAAAATAATTTTGAAGATATGTTGAGCAGATTAATTATATTACTCAATGAAAGTTTTCTTGCTAATCATAATTTCCTCACTTTTCACTTTCTTTTGCCTTTACCTTTTAAAATATATAATCTTACTTTTGAACCTTAAGTATAGTGACTCTTTCTAGAAGTCCTAGGAAAACTGTCTTCTGCAGAACTATGCCAACTGGAATTTTAGCTGTTGTAGTCCTGACACATGCAATCCGAAATTAAATGGAAGCTAGCACAGTGAGGACGATCATTTGAGAGAGATTTGATTTCCATGAAAAGGTTTAAAAAATTACACAGCACTCAGCCTGAGGAACGTTCACCTAATTCTTTATTGTTATTATCACTTAATATTCTCCAACTTTATCTGTGGAGTTTCAGCAGCAACTATCACAGAAAAAGAGCTCAGTTTATCTGGTTTCTTTGTATTATGGATTGGAGAAGATGCCATCTTTGACTCAGATAACAAACAGTCTCAGGCCAATAGTAGCTGGCTCTTGCAAGCAAGTCTTTCTCTCAGTCTACTCTAGGCTCTGTTCTTTGCAAAGCATCTGGGTAGAGAAGGGGAGGGGGGAGAAACATGCCTGGTGGCTTAAGATTATGGAGGAAGAGGAGGAGAAGTATTTAACACAGACAAAGCAGCAGTCATCTCTCCCCCTGATCTATAGCAGCCAGGTGCACTTGCTAAACACATGCAGGGAGCTTGAGGGCAATATTCTCCCCTGCATCTGCTGCCTTCTTCTGTAGATCAGTAAGGCCTGTAATGAGGTTAGAAACACATTTGATGGACCACAATACCTCCAGAGGACCAGAAGGCCTGCACAAATCGGGTTTTCAATTGTGTAGGGATAGCCGCTCCTTCCCTGTTAACATAGAGAGGTGGAGCGGAAAGGCAGAAACAGGCATCATTCCCCCATGCATATCTGCCACAAATCCTGGAAGAGAGTTTAATGTCATACCCCTGATGAGGCTAAAAGAAAAATATGCAGCCTTGATTATAAAGCCCTTGGTACAGGTCAGGGAAATCAGAAACAATTTGGTGTGGCTTTTGCCAGGGTGGATCAATGATTATATTCCATGGCTAGGCAGTGCCACCTGCAGGTAGCATGTTTTCTATGTTTGCATGTACAACTACAATAGTAAGTAGTCCGCTTAAAAATCCATAGGGCAATTTATCAAATAGCCAGGAATTTACCTTATGGTAGTTTGGAACTCCTGCAGAGATTCTGAACTGGTTGCTGTTAGGGTTAATATGCAGTCACAACCAGGAAAAGGTGTTCCAGAGAGACAAATTGGCATTTTCCTTATTTTTTCAGTTTGATCCAACCAATCTGCAGGAGGAAACTAATTAAAGTGCTGAAGAAGATCATGGCCCATCAGCAATTATAGTCATTTTGGAATACCTGTTTGCTTCCTTGTGTATTGTAGGAAAGATATTAATAAGCACTGTTTTACAAAGAATGAAATCCTAGGGAAATTTGCCAGCTTGACCTGGCAATACAAAAAGCAAAGAGCAGGTGGCACAAGAAGGCACAATTTTAAGGTACAAGAAAATTGAATAAAGAAAAAAACTGGAGGAACATAAGAGAACTTACGGGACCGCCTGTTGCCACCATCAGCCTCCAACCGACCTGTGCGTTCCCACAGGGCAGGCCTCCTTGGAGTA
>JAEANM010028297.1:0-10388 GCA_017656035.1 Myanophis thanlyinensis
TATATATTCTTTGAGTAGACATAAAAATGAAAGAGAATTGGGAAATGTGTATTAGAACCTTCTAGACACAAAGTCTTCAGGGAGTTATACAGGCATCCAGAAATGGAAAACCTTAAATAAATCAGGTATTGATCATAAGTGTAATTGTGTCTGGGTGAACTAAACCAGAAAATTACTGCAATTGCTAAGGATTATCTATATTTTGCAGAATGTAATCATACAGGGGAGGGCAATGGGCTTCTGAATTAATATTGAAGTTAACACTGAGCAATTAGTACTAAAATTAACCACTGACCTTATCCACGAAAGATAGATTTTTAGTTCAATACAGACAAAAAATGTTAATTTTTGAAACAATAACCTTAAGTTCTCAAAAAAATATTTTTAAAATTAAGTTCAGTTTGTGTTATCAACACATGCAGTGTAGTCCTGTTCCTGCCTCCAAATTCCATTAAACATAGATCTTGACCTGTAAAAGCTGTCCATCTCTGATATATAACTCTTGGATTTCCCATTGCTAAATATCATGTTCATAGAAGTAAGAAAACAGTAATGATTCAGAGTTTACATCTCTTTGGTATTTTCTAGAAATCTTCAATATAAAGGTAGTTCTCTACATCTTCCAGTGAGGATTCCTGGTAAACTAGATATCTCTGAAGGAGCAGAGACAGTGTTGTGGCAAGATCTGTGCCAAACAAAATTTCTAATTGGCATTGTCTCTTTGGCTAAAGGAGAGATTGTGAGATTACCCATATGTACTCTGGACAGCTGCTTCTCATGAATAAACTGCAGGAACCAATTTTTGCAGTCAGCTCATGAATTGAGTGGCTGGGAGTTGAGGGGTTCCAACTAAGTTCACAACCACAATGTAACCTAAGCGGACAAAGTTCTGCTGAGCCTCATTCTTTACATCACTTTTGGAAATTGCTTTTTAATTGCTTTTCAACTATTCAAAACCTCTCTGCTGACACTTACAACATATGCACCAAGTAAGTCTCTTTTAATTCTTAGTGAAAGATGTTTTAAAGATAAGTTTAAGAGCACCTTTTTTAAAAAAAAAATGGAATAAACTGCAAAAAAGTGATTAGAATGTTGATTTTGGAAAATTATCTATAGACTAAGAGTCCAAATGGATTTGAAATAAGATTCTGAAATTAAGCACAAGAAAACTTCCCATTGGAAAATGCTGTTGTTTAGAATTCTTAAAAGAAAAAAAATGATAGGATGTGAATTTGAATATTGGACACTAAAGAGAAGCAGGGGAAACTAAACAGTGATGGGCTGCAACTGCTTCGGTGAGCGCACACTTTGTACACACACACACATTCTTTTTGCTATGTTTTATTTTCTTTCTTTTCTTTTTCTCTCATTTTTTTCTTTTTTTCTACACTTTCTATTTTTCTTTCTTTTGTTGTAGGTATTTTTTTTAATTCTGTTATAGACCATAATCAATAAAAGAAAGTTCTAGTATTATTAATGGTGTCTATTTTCTGACTGGCCTATCTTGAAAAGTGACCTCTGTCTGGAAGGTAGAAGGGAAAAAGTGCCATTGAGATCTGTGATGTAATGAGATCTCGTGATCCTCCTATTAGCATCAGCATAATATGATAGTTAGTCATTGATTCCAGGAATAATACATATAAATATCTTTTCTTTGATAAACTGAATATGGAAAAGAATGCATTTCTTATTTTGCTCTAAGTAATAGGTTCTTTTCCTAAAATGTTACTATGCATTCCAACAAAATCAAGATTCACTTACTAATCTACCTAAATAACCAAGAAGGTTATCCCATGCCAATTTCAATTCTCAAGAACAAACGCAATATGAATCATATAGCAAAATTAGTAGTGCTGATGAGATTAGAACAATCCAAAAGGATCCTAATGTTTCAAAGAACAACCTTACAAAAGAGATTCTTTTAATAAAGACAAAGCACTTATGCATGTACAGGTAGGTAGTCCTTGACTTACAACCGTTCATTCAGTTATAACATCACTGAAAAAACTGACATGATCATTTTTTACACTTATGACAGAGATGAAATTCAGCAGGTTCTAGCAGGTTTGCCAGTACCAGTAGTAAATTTTCTAAGCAGTTCGGAGAACCAATTGTTAGAAGAAATCTCCTTTTGTTTTTTTCCACTTTACAGGGTTAATCCTGTAAGGAAGGCAGGAAAGAAACAGTCTGGTGTTGTTTTTAGCCTAATCTTTATTGCCTTGCTTACAAAAACTGCCCACCTAGTCCCATGACCCCCCCAGCCACACCCACCAAGCCAGACTCACAGAACCAGTAGTAAAAAAAATTGAATTCCACCACTGACTTATGACCATTGCAGCATGCCTATGATCACGTGATGAAACTTTGGATGCTTGGCAACTGGTTCATATTCATGACTGTTGCAGTGTCCCAGGATCAAGCGATCACTTTTTTGTGACCTTCTGAGAAGCAAAGTCAGTGGGGGAGCCATGCTTCCACTTAACAGCCATGCTTCTAACTTAACAACTGCAGTGATTCTCTTAACAGTTGTGGTTAAATGGGGCAAAATTCATCTCACAACTGTCTCCCTTAGAAACAGACATTTTGGGCTCAATTGTGGTCATAAGTTGAGGACTACCTGTACAGAAAGAGTTGGGTTTCTATCATGTAGCTGCAGCCACCAACCTTTTTGATCCTGCCCCTGTCTCTTGATGCCTTTGCCTTCAGATTACACTCTGGATTGCAAAAATCAGCAACCCTGATTTTTTGTGAAACCTTGTGACATTAAGACATAGCCAAATTTATTCCCTGGAGAATGTCAAATCAGCCTATGAACCTAGTCCGCTACCTTATTTTTCTATGTTAATATACATGCCATTCTAGATCAATACATACTGTGTATAGTCTGCATCATTGTGCAAATTATTTCTGGTAAGAAAACTGACTGAACTGACAAATCAATGATTGAAATGACATTACCTTTCCTCTTTCTCCTCCTTGCATCTATTAAAGAAATAATGGTTTTAAATGGCTCTACCGTGTAAAACACATTTGTACTATATCAATTCAGCCTGTGGAATAAATCTGAACCTTTTCTACAGCATGAATGCATAAGTGGCATCTATTGGGTGCAAACATGAACAGGGACTGGGTATCAACAGAATCCTTTCATTGACAAGAAATTGGATCGCTTGCAGGGCAATTTACCAGCCAAGACAGACTCTTCAATGTCCCCCTTTCATAAAAAGTAATGAAATACTAGGTCCATCCAAATTCTGGCTAGCATTGTACATACACATCTTGCCAAAGTAACCTAAATAGAGGAAAATCAAAGAAGGAGACACTCACTGAGTCACAAACATACAGAAGAAAGCACCCTTTGCTACTAGTACATTGCATACTCGTTCCCATCCAAGTATATATGAATGTGTGTTAATAAATTGTAGAATTTGAGTCCATTTTTTTAGACTGAAATCCTAATTCTGTTTTGTCAAAGGAAAATCCCATGGATTTTAATAAGACTGCAATGTCAATCCATTTTGTGTGGGGTTTTTTGTGATTTTATAGTACCGTGTTTCCTTGAAAATATGACCTACCCTGAAAGTAAGTCCTAGCTTGATTTTTACACATGCACCCAAAATAAGCCCTACCACCAAAATAATCACTAATTAAGACCCCACACACTCCAGGGTGCAGGGGTGGGTCGAGGTGCACAGGTAAAAATTAAGCTAGTGTAGGGATGGGAAAGTGGAGCTGCCCTACTTACCAGGTCTTGAACATCCCGACATCTTGCCAGCCCACTTCTTCTGCAACTGCTTGCATGTGTCACTCCCAGTTTCTGTTTCGCTGTCAGAGGCCTTCAGGAAAGGCTTCTATAGCTGAGAATCTGGCTCCAGATTGAAATGCACAGCGCACATATCCCAGCCTCGTTTTGCGATTAGACATCTTCTGGAGAGGCCTCTGCAACCAAGATCTGAGATCCAGATTGACGCGTGTCTCACTCCCAGCCTCCGTTTCGCCATCAGAGACCCTTCCAGAAAGCCTACTGCAGGTGATAACAGAGCTCCAGAACAAACTGCCACCTAACTCATTTTCTCATCCATGATCTGTAGAGCAGCAGAAGCAGATACTGTGTTTCCCTGAAATAAGACCCTGTCTTATTTTCAGGGGATGTCTTATCCAATTACTTTAAGACCATTGCAGCTAGGCCTCCCATGCTCTGCCATACCTGCAATAATCCTAAGGTAGGTGGATGTAGGGCGCATGGAGCAGCTCTACCCCCCACCCCACTCTAACTTGATTTTTACGCATGCGCCTTGTCCCACCTCATACAACCACACTGTGGATGGGACTTAACTTAATTTTTGGAATAGGGCTTATATTAGCATGAAAATTCAGCTAGGGCTTGTTTTGGGGTAGGTTGTATTTTCAGGGAAACATGGTAGTAGCCTAAAAAGCTTCTGGATAATGTAAAGCCATTGGATCTACTAATCATTCTGATTTTATATGATGTCTCCAATCAGCCATCTGCTGCAAGACATTACAGGAAATAAAAATGAGGTCTCTATTTGGAAGCTTTATGCCTTTTATTGCTTTGGCTTCGGAGGTGGGGGGGGATGGAATTTAAGGGGAAGAACAGAAGGAATGGAGAAATTAAGGGAAAGGAATGGCTATCCAAGAATAGTGGTGTAAATGTCAGCCATAAATTTTTCCAGTGGAGAAGGACCACTTTGGTGCCCAAGGAGAGAAGCCAGAAAGTGATATGCTTAAATCTTTCCGAACTGACTTTCTGTTCCACTAAATTTTCCAGAACATTAATTAGAAACCACCAGTCCCTCCATACATCTCTATAATGAAACACTGCAAGACGGGCAGGAAAAAGAAGCAACTAAAAAGATGCTTGGGAACCTTTGGAAATTGTAGCTAAAATGATGGTTTCTACAGAACTTTTTACGAACAGAGAAACCAAACAAGAAGAAAGGTTTATTTATTTCTTTATAACCCATGTTCAATGTTTTAATAAATAACTCGGAATGGCAAACATACTTAACACAGCACAAGTACTTCTGCTGACTGCCGGTTCAAATCCCACCAGGCTCAAGGTTGACTCAGCCTTCCATCCTTCCAAGGTAGGTAAAATGAGGACCCAGATTGTTGGGGGCAATATGCTGATTCTGTAAACCACTTAGAGAAAGTTGGAAAGAACTATAAAGCGGTATATAAGCCTAAGTGCTATTGATATTGCTAATACTCTTTCATCCTCCTATTTACCCACAACAACCCTACGAAGTGAGCTGGGCTGAAGGAGAGTGACTGACCAGAGTCACCCAACCAGCTTTCATGCCTAAAGCAAACTCCCAGGCTATTATTTTCTAGACCGGGGTGGGCAATTACAACTCCGTGACTTCATGGACTTCAACTCCCAGAATTCCTGGGAGTTGAAGTCCACAAGTCATGAAGAAGCCATAATTGCCCACCCCTGTTCTAAACCACTAGACTGGCTGTCATGTCAATATAATGCATACATCTCCTATTTGGTGGGATGCATATAACAATATGTTGGCTTGCAATGTAGTGTCTGTACAGTTAGTCCTCGACTTATAATCACAAGTGAGCCCAAAATTTCTGTTGCTGAAACAGTTGTTCAATCCCATGTGTTCCATTTACAACCTTTTATGCCACAGTTGTTAAGTGAATCATTGCAATTGTTCAGTTAGTGACATGGTTGTTAAATTAACTTGGTTTCGCCATTGACTTTGCTTATCAGGTTGCAAAAGGTGATCACATGACCCCGAAACACTGCAAACATCATAAATATGAACCAGTAGCTAAGCGTCCAAGTTTTGATCACGTAACTGCCGGTTCAAATCCCACCAGGCTCATGGTTGACTCAGCCTTCCATCCTTCCAAGGTCATCAGTGTATGTCACTTTTCATAAGTCACTTTTTTCCGGTGCCATTGTAACTTCAAATGGTCACTAAGCGAAGCTGTAAGTTGAGGACAACCTGTACTGTATTACTGATGATAACTTCATAGAATATCCTGAGTATATTTTGGGTAAAAACTGAGCTTTGGTTGTCTTTGTGACATGCTGACCAAAAGAAGCCAGCATTTGCCCTGAATGTTCCCATCGTTAACAAGGAAAGTTGTACAGAGCACGGGTACAACTAAAGCTAATAATCTAAATTGCATCATTTCTACCTCCCTAAAATGTGTTATTCAGAAGCCTCAATTCATTAAAGCAGTGATGAGTGACAGAAATCAGTGGGCCTATTGGGAAGATTGTAATATAAGAAAAGCGATTACAAAAAGACTGATTTAACAAATGAGAAAAGAAGAGTAGACATATACATTACTGCTTCTGTATTACTGTTTCTCTGTATAAACCAAGGAAAGTTGGATATGCTGGCCTTAAACAACTGTCAAGAAATGTAAACACCTTGTTATTTAAGAGAATAGGGAAAGATGTAATGTATCTGAAAGAAGGTGATTTCACCTTGTGGACTGGAGTTGATTTATACATGCAGGGAAGTGAAGATGTAGGCTTAATTATGAATGACAGTTGTATGTTATGCTTTGGTGAATGGTGCCAATGAAAGAGCCAGAAATGCATTTCAGGGATGATTTTATAACATTCATAATTTGTACTTTGGATGCTGACAATGTCAGGTTGTTTGGCTGAGAACTTGAAAGATTTACAGCAAATATTAGATACCTCTACCATCTAAAATACGGAATGAGATACGGCTCTAAAGAGGAATGTTTGAAACATGAATGTAGTTTTACGTGCCAGAAAAAAGAAGTAAGCAATAAATGGCAAAGAACATAAACAAATAGATAATTCTGACTACCTTGGGTGAATTTACTAAAGACAGGAAAATGGAGAAATTTTAAGACAGGCATACGGGAATCAAAAGATAATGGGTTGTGTGGTCTATGGCAAGGTGTGAATATTTGTCAACAGAAAATGCCTGTCAGTGCATGGTTATGTCCACTTTGATATATAGGAGTAAGAGCTGGGTATGTCACAAGAAACATATAAATAAGTCACATGTCACTAGGAATAGAATACTCTACAATAAAAAGACAAGAGATGGAACATGAATAAATGGATGGTGAATAAATGTGAATGGTTAAAAACATATGGAATAAACAATGCTGGAATAAACTAGATTTAGCTATATTTGCTTTTCCTTATTTGAACTATTAATATCCATATCTTACTAATTCTCATTTCTTTCCTTGCTTTTGTTCTTAAACATTTTTAAAGAAAATAATATAACCAAAAGAAAGTGCAAAGGATACAAAAGAAATAAGAGAACAAAGAACAAATATAGTTTTTCATTTATAATAGTTAATTTAGTGTTCAAAGTTACAACAGCACTGAAAATGGGACTTAATTGTGAATTAATTTTATCAGATGTTTTTGTCAATATGAACACCTAATTTTTCACACTTACAACCATTGCAGCACCTGATCAAAATTCAAAACCTTGGCAATTGAGTCATATTTATGATGGCTGCAGTGATCACTTTCTGTGACTTTCTGACAAGCAAAATAAATGGGGAAGCCAGATTCACTTAACAACCATGTCACTGACTTAACAACTGCAGTAATTCACTTAACAACTGTGGCAAGAAAGGTTGTAAAATGCGGCAAAATTCACTTACCGTATTTTTCGCTCCATAAGACGCACTTTCTTGTCTCCCAAAAATGGATGGAAATGTCTGGGCTCCTTACAGAGCAAATATTGCCAAAGCCCCGCCCACCCACCAGCCCCTCCCCTTTGGCCCTTTTTGGCATTCGCGCATCCCATTTTGGACCTGTTTTTGGCCTTTGCACACCTGTTTTGGCCCTTTTTTCAGCCTGTTTTTGACCCACTTTTGGCCCATTTTTGGTCCAAAAATAGGCCAAAAACAGGACACATGGAGACCAAAAATGGGACACATGGAGGCCAAAAGCCGGAGTGCTTCTTATGGTCAGGTGTGTCTTATGGAATGAAAAATACTGTAACTACTGTCTCATTTTGCAACAGAAATTTTGGGCTCAGTAATGGTCATAAATCAAGGACTACCTGTGATGAAATGCAAATGGGTAAATATAGAATTTGAGATGTCAAAAATGCTTTCAATATATTGTTATGTAGGTATGGTATAACACACATGATGGAAATTCCTATTAAGCTTTAAACTAAAGATATTTAATTAACACAATATAAATTGCGAACTCTTTTCAGTGTTTTTGCATAGTCTTGCTTATCCCAAAAGGGAATAGTATGATTGGCATTCCATTTCAGTATAAATAAGTATAGAATGCCTTCTCTAATTAAACTTTTAAATTCTATCAAACATAAACACTGTTTTATGCAGCATCAAGTACATCTATTATATGCTTCAAGCTCTAAAGCATGAGCAATTATTTGCTGTCATGCTTAATATTTAATCATCTAATTTCTGACATGGTTGTTGTATTGCAGATTATCAGAGGAAGCAAACTCAGCTGAGATTTGCATAGTTATGTACAGAACCAAGAATTGATACAAAAGTATGTCTGTAACTGTAGGTTTTGCATGATTGAATTTACAGATTCGAATTGCTGAAGTCTTTCTACATAATGGTGGCAAGAGAATGAGAGAATCCAATTATGAATATTTCTGACTATATCCACACAGTTCCATTATCCACTTTGTGCCTTCTTATCACTGTGGCAAAAGGGATGAGTTTGTGAAGCTAATTAAAATCCAGCAATTATTTTTCATTCTTTTCATTGCACTGATAACTTCATAAAAGGGTTTTCCTTCAGTTATCCAGGATTTTTTTTTCTACATTAAAGCTTCTGATAGGCTGTTTCAAGAGAGGAACCACTAAATATTTTCAATTTCTATAACTGAAAATGAAATTAGATGAGTATTCCACATGGGACTTAATACAGCCATACTTTATTTACCGAGGTATTCATATCGACAAAAATATCTGATAAAATTAATTCACAATTAAGTCCCATTCAGCAAATGTCCCCTACAATTTTATTTAAAAGTTTCTTCCTGTCCTATTCAACAAGGTGTACTGCAACTTGTTCTATGTGGTTGAAATTTGTAATGGCTTGCCCTAAAATTAATCATACACTGTAGCAGAAATCAGATTAATGGTAAACTATATTCCTTTTTATTTTTTACGAAAAGTAACACTAGCATACAAATCGATATTAAAAGCACTTGTAAATGCCATCTGACACAATATATTCAAACATGCTCAATACATGTCAGAATAATATAAGCAAGACATATTAGTCCTGTTAACTTTATAGACATTTTCTGTCAATCTCACCAAATACGCTTGTAAGACATTTCATCTCAAAATACTTTTTCCAATGTATAAAGTTTTCCAATTTAACGATGAAATTATATCATGATGTAATAATGACACATACTCACCCCCAAAAAATCAAAGGATTCATCATCATATGTATCTGGGCTACATCTTGTTCAAATACTGTACTCTGGAACACATTTTGTTCAAATATTGTAATCAACATCCTTTTGATTCCTCCTTTTAAAATTATTGTTTTTTCTTTCCTCACCATCAGCTGGTTTGGGATACTCAGCTAATGTCCAGAAAATCATCAAACAAGGATGTTACAAAGACTGTAGGAAGTTCTGCATGGCATTTTCTAGCATAAGGATCAGTGGTGGAATTCAAATTTTTTTACTACCGGTTCTGTGGACGTGGCTTGGTGGGCGTGGCTGGGGGTTGATCATGTGACTGAGTGGGCAGTTTCTGTAAGCAGGGCAATAAAGATGAGGCTAGAAACAACACCAGAATGTTTCTTTCCTGCCTTCCTTACAGGAGTAACCCTGTAAAGTGGGAAAAAAACAAAAGGAGAGTTCTTCTAACAACCGGTTCTCCAAACTACTTAGAAAATTTACTAGAGGTTCTAGCGAACCTACTAGAACCTGCTGAATTTCACCTCTGATAAGGATCCTATAAGAGTTGATGTTGCTGAGGAAGGAATCCCTTCTTCTCACATCAAAGACGTTTTGTAAACAGGGACAGATAGTAGATACAGCTAAGGGACAGATAGTAGATACAGCTGATAATTCAAAAAGGTAGGAAGAACATATAATTCAAACCTGAGACTAATAGATAAAAAGAGCAAGTTTCCTTGATATTGTTAGATGGACAACTACTTTTATGTGTGGCTGTGTAATTCTCTATCTACCATAATCCATTTATCTAACCTACTTGAGTTTTCTACAGAAAGCAGTCTAATCTAGGCTTACCATATTTGAAAAACAAAAAAAGAGGACGGGGGGGTGTCGGCGGGGGGGGCGTCAGCGTCGGCCGGGGCGTCGTCGGCGTCATTGGGGGCGGGGCGTTGACGTCGGGGGGCGGGGCGTCGGCGTCAGCGT
>JAEANM010028298.1:0-10388 GCA_017656035.1 Myanophis thanlyinensis
TTTGAAAGGCTCTAACAGTATCACGGGGCAGACGTTCATTAAGAACGACCTCGAGAGAGCGTTACCAAACCGGAAGTTCCAAAGCAGTAATCTTTCTTTAGTCGTGGATTCTGTTCATTGAATACTTTTGTTTATTAAGTTCAGTAGTATGGAGCACAGGTTTAAATGGCAGCAGAGATATGCAAAATGTTGTGCAAACATGCCATATTCCTTTTGTTAATACTTGATTTTCTCCTGGGCTTGCTGTCCTGTTTGCTGATAAGAGGTAACACCCTTGGTTCAAGAAACTATGGGGACTATCAAAGGTGCTTTTTTTCAAAAGGCAACTAGACTTTCTGGTTGTTGTTTTTTTCTTTGAAGATGTTTAGCTTCTCATCCAAGGAGCTTCTTTAGCTCAGAGCTTCTTGGAGGAAAAGTGAAATGTCTTCAAAGAAGACCAACCCCCCTTTGAAAGTCCAGTTGTCTCTTGAAAAAGCACCTTTGGGACAACCATGCCCTGGATGATTGAGAATCTCCATAGACATTTAACTATGGGAGTAGTTATAGGATTTGTTTATCAGTTTCCTTTGTTCCTAACTGTGGCCAGTTGTACAAACTTTGGATTACCTTGAGCTGATATATTTCATCACTGTTGTTAAATGTAGGCTTGCTTTGTGGTGTAGAGTTGACATTTTAATGCTGTAGGAAAGGTCCTGGAGGGAGCATCTGCCACACAAGCACTGAAAACATTAAAACTAAAAAGAAAGCTACAGATTATGCTGAAAACACCTGGTAGCTTTTTAATGAGACTGTATAATGGAATGCATTCAGAATCCTAGATGCTTACATTTCTCAGACTGAATGAATAATGCTATAAATTGAAACTCTTGGGAAATGAAACAGAAATCGAAGACAGAAACTTATATCTGCTTGATGTGTGTATCTTTCTTGGGAAGCAGAAACAGATTGAGATACTATTGTAAATTTCAGTCAACAAAGTGGAATAGCATAGAATGAGAAGCAGGTTTGGAATTAGTTGCATAGATATCATAGGCACAATGGCAAATGACTCCATGATAATGTATTTTCTGAATTGTTTTTAAAATCATCTGACCTACCCATTATTAATCTTGAAAAAGATCGAAAACTTGATTCAGGGAATCACTTCTCTTCCCACAAGTGATACATTTTTTTTTATCTGGATCACGGGTGTTAAAGTTGCAGTATCATGTTGCTGTCACGTGACGTATCGCAACGGTTTTCCTCTTCGTGGAGCTGGGGTGGGGGTGGCCTGCACGTGATGTATCTGGCCCATGGGTCACCAGTTTGACATCCCTGATCTAGATCATTACACTGATCATTGCACTAATTCACATTTATTAGTCAGATCCAGTTAAGATTTTGGCAGAAAATTGTCAGGGTTTTGGGCCATGTTTGAGCTACAAGGTCAATTTAGTTTTTCATAAAATACAAGAGATTATGCTATTTAAAATCTGCCCAATTGTCACTTCAATCTAGAAAGCCCATCCAGCACAAGCTGGAGATCTCCTATAAATTAGGAAATTAAGTGATGTTGCTCTCCTACTGTACTAGTAGCTTTTGGTTTAAGGAATGTATCATATTTCTCATTCTCCATGTGGCAAATATATTCCCAAATAAATCTTGATCTGTTCAATAAAGGGAGCAGTAACATCGTTGTTAGAAGTCATCATAACTTGGGTGGTATACAAGCATAATAAAAAACAACAGCAGCAATGCCAGCCTGGGAACAGAGTATCTCAGAAGACATCCGTAGAGTGGATTAGTGAAGCTAGCAATTTCACATTCATTGTGATAAATGATTTCCCCTCCTCTGATGTGGTCTTTGGCCGTACAGATTTGTGGAGAGTGCTATATGCTACTTGAAATTACCTTTGTGGATATTGTTCTAGAATCCCCATTCTGTATTCCAATAAATGGTTGGGTAAAATAAATTAGAAGAAATGAAACAGATATAAACACACTTGATATTTTTATTTGGTATGCACTTTTATCTAAGTAAAGTACAGGAGCTATTTTTTGCTTCTCATTGTTGCTTGTTTGTTGGGTAGATAGTCTTGCTAAGACAGTATTTTTTGTAAACGTTAAGATCATTAGGCTTTTTTAAAAAAATGTGTCATGTATCTAAGACTTAAGATGGAATAAAGTTAAGAATTCCAGACATTGCTTGACAATGTCACTATTTTTCATTTATATACTGAAACATCACTGGATACTTGAAGTTATATATTTTTGGGAAACTATGATGTACGGCACTATTTGATAATTCTATCACACTGTAGGAGGGTTTTTTTTTAATAGAAGGAAAGTTAATGTTGACTGTGATTGCATAGCCATTTTTTTGTCTTGGTTGCTGTTGAGAGGGGAGAGCAAAAAGTCTCAGATTGAAGAAACTAGCAGTCAATCCCTTCTGGCTTCAAAATCTCTTTCTATTTCCTATACTTTAGCAACTTTTAAAAACATGTGGCAGTAGGACATGCAAGCATCCAGGCTTGTCACCATCTGGCCTTTCTGTTTCACCAGGTTTGCACTTAAGCCCAGAACTGTCAGGTTCTTGTCTCCCTCCCACAATGTGAATTACTTGGAATTCTGCATTTTATTTCTGTTCGCATGCCAAAGCAGACGTTTGCAGACTTTCCAGACTGCAGGAGGTCAGCCTTTTTGAGGTATCGTTCCTGAATCAGAGACATTCTCACATCATCTGCCTGGTGTAGCAAACAGCATCTGCTTCCCTGGCACCTGTTGGAGAGGCAGGGAAAGAAAATAAAGGAGAAACTTCCACAGAAACAGGTGACCTGTGCACATTTGCTGAGGGGAATATGAGTTGCCATGGAGACAACTTCTCCAAATAGCTTCCCTTTACCTCCCCCAAAGCAACTAAGGCACAAGCAAGACATTTTTGATTCTGGTCTGAAAATATTAATGAGAGACTTTGGTCAAGTGAACGGAGCAAAAGAAGAACGTCTGTCTGCTTCTTCGTCCCAAGGGATCTACAGAAAAGATAAAGCAGCTTTATCTTCTTCAGAAGTCGCCATGCTAAAGATGAAATGCAGCTCTGGTTGCCTTTTTAAAAAAGAGGAGGGTGAACATTTAGTTCAAACAATCAGCTGCCCTCTAGACCAGCAACTTAGCAACCCATTTCAAAATGGAAGGAGGTGGGGAAAAAAAGAGATAAAAGCGAAAGCAAAAAGCAAGGCAAAGTGATGGAAAAAGAAGCAGTTGATGATTGAGGCAGCAGAGTGTAATCGGCAACAACACAGAACTTGGCATGGAAAGATATTGGAGGCATGTAAAGAAAAATAACACAGGGAAAACTGGGAGATTGCAGAGGATAAAAAAAGGAATGAATTTCAAAAACACAGGTGAAGATTATGTAAATGATGGTGCATTTCATTCCTTAAAGGTTATGAGCAGACAGGCAGTTTTGGGTTAGTTTAGGAAGGCTGTGGATTAGATTCATGTCTCACAGAAGGTAAGAGTTGGAAAGGATTTTGGAGATCTTCTGTTCCAGCTCCCAGATCAGTGCAGGATTCCAGTATGACAGCATCCCTGGCAGATAACAATTTCAACTCTGCTGAAATACCTCTATCAAAGGAAAGTCCATCAGCTCCCAAGGCAATCTGTTCTATTGTTGAACAGTCCCCCCCCCTCCCCCTTCTGTTCCATCAGGTCTGATTCTCAGAGAATGCCTGGACAAGTACCTGCAATTTTCTTGGCAAGGTTTTTCAGAAATGGTTTTGCCATTGCCTCCTTCCTAGGCCTGAGGAAAAGTGACTAGCCCCGCCTTCATGACGCGGGGACTTCAACTCCCAGAAGTCCTGAGGAATTCTGGGAGTTGAAGTCCACGAGTCATGAGGGAGCCGTAATTGCCCACCCCTGGACTAGCCCAAGTCACCCAAACTGACTTTGTGCCTGAGGCGGAACTAGAGCTCAAGCTCTTCTGGTTTCTAGCCTGATGCCTTAACCACTGCACCAAACTGGCGTTCCACAATATCTTTGTTGTTTCACTTTATTTCCTTGCCCAAACACATTTAAGTAGACTGTAATTCGCAAGTTCCTCATTCTCGGTATATAATTTCACATATAATGTCCAGTGATGGAATTCCAATTTTTTTACTACTGGTTCTGTGGGCGTGGCTTGGTGGGCATGGTTTGGTGGTTATGTGACTGGGTGGGCAGTTTCTGTAAGCAGGGCAATAAAGATTAGGCTAGAAACAACACCAGGATGTTTTTTTTCCTGCCTTCCTTGCAGGATTAACCCTGTAAAGTGGGAAAAAAACAACAGGAGATTTCTTCTAACAACTGGTTCTCTGAAATGCTTAGAAAATTTACTACCGGTTCTAGCGAACCTGCTAGATCCTGCTGAATTTCACCTCTGAAAATGGCACTCTCCTTCCCTTTTTTATGTAACCTAACATTTTTGAATACGTGATACCCTCCAATTCTTGTGTTCCATTTGTAAGTTTCATCCTAGAAGGCATTGATCAGCAGACTTAACAGTTTTGGAAATTTTTCTAGCACATTCTGAATGTCTGCTTGAAGAAGACAGCACATTTTTATTGATAGGTTATCTGGCTAACAGATTTCTATTTCACTCTCTTTTCAGGGACTCTTTGATCAACATCTGTTGTTTCTCTTCTGGGCAGTTTTGTTTTATTATAGGTTGCATAGTTCATCCTTTAATCCCTATAGTCTGTGAAGGCTGTTCTTCTTCCAGGAACCCAGAAGCATCATAAACAATGAGGCTCTGTTCTGTTCTGGAGCTCCAAAATATAAAGCTCCTCTTCACAGTCTTACAACTTTGGGTCACATTCCTACGTCTTGCTGTCTCCTCCATTTAACTTTCTTCTGATTCTAAGAAACTTCTTTGTGTAGTTGTCCCCCTGCAAATATCTTGTATCCAATTCACAATTTATTCATCTTCTCTGATCAGCTGTGGAGGGGATGTTTTGCATCTTGCTGTTTTAATCCTCTCTTCCAGGAGGAAAAATACAACAGTTTAAGAAAATTTTGGGTCTCCTGTGAAATTATATATGGAAGAAAAAGTTTATTAGTGTTTCTTAAAATGTTCTCTCGGGGATGTTCGCAGTTTTAAAACATTATGTAGGATCCCAAAAGAGTTTTGTTTATATAAGTTATATTTATCAAGATGTATTAACAATGAAAATTGACACATTCACTGCCACTACTACTTATCACAACTGTGATAGAATTTAATACTACTTATAGAATTTAATACTATATTATTTTCCAATGTAGGCTGGAAATCATTTTGATTTGTGGACCCCGAAAGAGCCTTGGGTGTACTTCCTGGTGTCCTCTGACTAACCATTAAGAAACATTGCTTTATATGTTTCCATTCCCATGTAGGCTTCATTGAGAGTAGAACTTTTATTTGTTAATGTATTTGTCCAATTTAGGAAATTGAAGGTCACATTTTAGACAATAAGCAACTGCATCTTGAATTGTGTACAGCTAAGACCAGCAGTCTTGCATATTTCATATCTAGGTGCTATATAAAGGAAGAAAACTGGTACCCTTAATCTAATAAAAATTTGATAATTGAATTGCAAATCAACGTTGTGTGTCTATTCTGCTGTTGAATCAGATTTTCAGTAGCTAATTGGCATATTCTCTAAAGAATAGTAGAATTTCATTTCTTCCATCTCTGAAAATGTTCTCTCTTTTTTCTCAAGCTACAGGAGCATCAGCACCATAGGTTTATTGTTAATCAGGTAATGGCAATGTAATGTGTCAGTGCTGTTTTCTCAACTTAGCCAAGATAGACAACATTCAGAAGAACACATTACACATTTACATTCAGATGAGTTATGAATATAAATCAAAATTTATTACCTAAGGATTTGGGTCTGCAAACATTTCACTGATGAATGATTTCAGAGCTATTACTAATAGAGTTCTACATAACAGCCTAAATTCTCTTCGTTCCAGTATGGGTTTTTTTTTCAAAACAGGTAGTTCTGTTTTTTTGTACATTAGCTCTGAATTCCTGAATTTTATTTTACACATTTATTAGTTTCTTTGCCACATTTCTATACTTCTACAATCAAAACCCTCTACACACAACATAATCAAACAACATAAAACATTTGTTGTACATACAACCACAGGATGCTTAATAAGCAATAAGCAAAATTAAAATCAACATTAGTAGTGGCATAATAAGAACATCATATAAAATTAATCCACATAACAACAACAGAGTTACCTGTTTTCAACACTTTTGTAATCAGTGTTGGGACAAAGCTCATTTCTGGGGAATACTGTTCTATAGTATGGGTTCCATTATGGTTAAAGAAAGTGATTCTACAAATATCTTGGCACCAAGTCATATAGGATTTAAAGGCTTAAAGCAACAGTTTAATTTGCTCCTGATAGCCTATTAACAGCCAATAACAAGCAATCTTGCATATACTCATTTTTCTTTCTGCATTTTCTTGTTCCTTGTTTTTTTCCTGTTTCCATGAAACAAAAACAATACTGTCTACATACATGCATACATGCCTTAAAGGCATCCTAAAGCCAATGTATTTACAGAAAGTCTATTTACATTCTTCAAATGCTTGGTATATATTATTATTATAAAAAGCAAATACTTTTTAAAAATATCACCTAGAAAAAAAAGAGAATGATTATTGTAGTCATTGAAAATGTTATTGGGGCATGACCTAATATAATATATATCAATAACCTCCCTACACTGATACATAAAAATGCAAATGTTCTACAAATTCAATTTCATTGTATTCACTTTCATTGTACACATGTTGTGCATTGACAATAAAGGTTTTTGAACCAAATGATCTGTAATGAAAATCAAGAAGCAGGGTGAAAAACTGGGAATCAGATTAAATAGAAAGAATACCAAATCTATGACAACCAGTACATCAACAGTCTTAAAATTGACAGTGAAGATGCTGAAGTGGTGCATATGTTTCAGGAAAGGAATCGTCAGTCAATAAATGTGCCATAGACTAGCACTTAGTAGCCATGAAGACCCTGGAAAAAATACTTAGATGTTGGGAAACATCAAACATCAGAATCAGGCAGGCGATGGTTTTCCCTGTGCCAGTCTATAGAAGCAAAATTGTACTTTGAAAAAGCAGGATAGAAAGAGTATTGACACTTTTGAATTTTGGTGTAGAGAACTCCTGAGAATACCATGGACAGCCAAGAAAAGAAAAAAAAATGGATCACAGGACAAATCAACCCTAAGTTCTCATTTGAGGCACAAATGACTAGTTTCACATTTTCATGCTTCAGACACATTATGCAAAGATCTATCTTTTCTGAGATCTATAATAGTGGGAAAGATGGAAGGAAAGAGAAGACAGTGATCAGCAGCAAGATGGGTGGAGTCAATTACAGTAGTGATGGGTGTAACACTGGAAGACCTGAAAGACCAGACTGGAAACATTGTCCTGGAGAAAATGTAAGCAGTAGCTGATAGTCGATACCAGCTTGATACTCTTGAAACCATATGATCAAATTATGACTGGTTTTGATATTTTCAAAACAAGTAGGATCGATTTGTCCCTTCCCCTTTCTTTCCCATACAGGAAGTTGAATGTTTTGGTTTCTATGGAGTATGTGTTACTACATACTCCAACCCAGCATCAAAGCAGGAATGGATTGTGTCTATTGATATGCAGAACCTTTTATTTAATCCCTAGCAGAAAGGCTGGTAAAGGGCAAGAAGTTGTGTGGAGTAGGTTTAGATTGCTTGTTTTCACCAGTCTGTTTTTTGTAGTATGCAGTTTGAGCCTATCTGCCGCTCACTTTGAAAGGCTTGCTTTTTCTCACTTATCTCACAGCAACCAGGGTGAGCTTCCTTGTCCTATTGTATGCACTTATTTTAACAAGTGTTACACTTGTTCTTGGCAGTCATTTTAGTACTCTTGAACCTTCCTATATGTGAAAGCAGTGGGGCAAGAGACTCTTCTACTGTTGTAGAACTTGCCTTGGGCAGAGGAAGAGATAAGTAGTGCAAACTGAAGCATGGGCACATTTGTTGCTAGGCAACCCTCTTGTCTAGCAGCAAGGTAGATGTGGTGTTTCGTTTTTTTCAACTACCATTTCTAACGGGAAAGGAGTACTTTAATATTGTCTTTTGGTCAAAAATATCAGAAATTATCCTAAAATAAAGTGTTTCCAATCTCTGTGTCCCATGTGTTCTTGCTCAGTTCTCTTGCTCATACTGAAAAAGATGATCAGAATAGAAAGTAGAAAGAAAGTAAGAGAAAGCCATATGATTATGAAAAGACTTTCCTATAACTGGTAGGGTGTTTTTTTTTGGTTGACTCACAAATTTCAGCAATTGTTAAACAAATTGTTGACTTAGAAGCACAGATGTTCTGATATATGGAATAAAGAGGAGGTAAAAATGTGCACAAACTATTTGAATTCTACCAGTCCTTCCTACCTGTCAAGTTTTCAAAATATCAGGAGAGACAGAATACAACAGAACCTTCCATTCCTTGGGTGAATATTTTAATGACACTGATCAGTATTAAAATGTAGCCTGCCATTTTGGGGAGAATTTAACCATTTCCTAAATTTAATTATTTATCTGTGGCATCAGAATTTAATCTCACATGGAGAACATAGAAATATCTCAATGAAAAAGAAAGAATTCCATATTTTCCACTGGAAGATCTTTATGGCTCTGAGATATCTGCCTTATGACAGCTTAGAAGGTGCTTTTCATTTATGTCAGTGTCTCTCATTGTTCTCTACTAAGAATGCCACAAGTCCAAGCCATATTTTGTTGGATCATCTTTTCTTTCAGACATCTTTTTCTCTTTATTTATAGAGTACAATTTATTGTATAAACCTGTAGCCAATTCTGCACTTATCTAACAATATGATTTTATTTTATTTATGGAAATTTGCTACCAGTCTTGTTCAGCTATTTTAACTTTCACTGTTGATCCTTCCTTTTGAACATCAGTTTTTAAAAATTGCTATACTTGTCAGCTATCAGGAATATTTATGAATACTTCTATAGATAAGACCAATCATGCACTTTGGAGCTCTATTCCAGAAACTGAACAATAGGCTTGCTATCTTCTGTCTCAGAACAAGTATTGACCATGAACCATCTTCCAATTTTTACTGATCTTTATATTTTCATGGATGCTTAGTGACAGACAGTTGTCAATGGTTTTAACCAAAACGCTTCACAGGGATTGGCACCCCAGCTGCAGGTCAATTCGTATCAGTCTGAACTCTCAGTAACTTCTTGTAATGGTGTTTTTAACAACTGAAACAAAACCTTTAAAAGATGCCCATAGCCTGGTGTAGGATCCAGAGCTTTATTGAATGATTTAATGTGGATATTGCAGGAGAAGCTGCCTTCTGTATGTGGCATGTGGTACTTAGTAAAACAGAGTTTTGATTGACTAACACTTCTATTAATATTTGAAACATGTTGAAAGCTAGGTGGTAGAAGGCAATGGGTAAAAATTACAATACACATTTGTGCTAATAGAAAGAAAAGCTGGTTATTCAAGAAAATGAGGTATTTATAATTATCCAGCATGTGTTGCTACTAAAACTGAATACTTCTATACTGTATTGTACAAACCCAGAGACTGGTTGTTGAGATGTAGTTTGTCTTTCAGATAATTTTTTTAAAAATCGACTTAATTAAAATGAGCACTTTTTCTCAGTTGCTATAAGAGAGAACGCGTTAAATTGTTATGTTCTTAATGTGTTACCAAGCTTGCTAATGAAATGTCTGCAGGAAGAGAAGCATACTCAGAGAACTTCAAGAACCCAACTTTCTGTGTTGGTTCCTAGCCAGCTGCAAATTAATTTACCAGTCTAAGATCCTGTTTCCTTCATTCATCAACCTCTGGGAAATTGCTTATCTGATGACCTCTTTTGAGTTGCCCTTGGCATTGGATCAAAGACTTCAGCTACTAATTCTGTGTTTCTTTTTGACATTTAAGTAATCGGTCATCAAGAAAAAAATAAAACTAACATTAAAAAAATTGAAGAAAAAAAATCACATAGTGGAGACTGAATATAAGTGCTTTTGTATTTTTAAGAAGCGTGGAAGGAGAGCTTTGCCATGATCAGTGCATTTCCCTCCTTCCCCTCTCGTCACTTCCAAATCTCCAGTCCTTCCAAAGACTGAAGCTTGTAACCACTCACCAACCATAAAAGGAGATGGCATGGGTATATCAGAGAAAGGAATTGTGAAGGTATTTAATTTAATTTAATATCAAGATTTCTATACCGCCCCATCTCCCAAGGGACTCGGGGCGCTGTACAGCCAAGTAAAAAACACATATAAACAATTTAAAACCAGTTAAAATTAATTAAATTAAGGCTGATAAAGTTAT
>JAEANM010028299.1:0-10387 GCA_017656035.1 Myanophis thanlyinensis
GAAGAAGAAGAAGAAGAAGAATTCCAAGCTTCTCAGGTTTTCAGCAGACCTGAAATATATTAAGAAGAGACTGGACAACCATTTCTCTGAAATGGTCTGTGTAGGATTTCTTGTCTGAGCAGGGGGTTGGACTAGAAGGCCTCTAAGGTCCCTTCTGACTCTATTATTTTGTTCTGAGTTGGTTTTTCAGAAACTCTGTCCAAATTTAAGATCAACACTTCTAGTTTGATTGGAGGACAAATGTTAAATGATAGAATTTGTGGTCGTCCCCTCCTTTAGACACAGCCTATTCAGCCATTCTGATACCCAGAAGATTAAAATGTAAAAGACCACAGAAACAGATATAATAATAGAATGGTAGGGGTTATGGAACTAATATATGCAGCTAGCCTGCCTCCATTTTCTTTTATGCAACTAATTGTAAAGGAAAGATTGGAACACCTGAATAATGGCTATTATACATCAGTAAATCACATTCTGCCAATTGATGGGCATCAGATTCAGAACAGAGGAAATTACATTACGCACTAGAATTTGCTGCCACAAGGATGACATGGCTGTTAATTTAGATGGCTTTCAAAGATTCATCAAAACCAGATGAAAGATACTTATTCAGAGGCCTCTGAATATGAATTGCTAGAGACAGCAGTGTGGGAGGCAGTATCTTCTAACTCTACTTGGCTACACAGAAAAATCTAGATAGACAGACATTTAACATGGCACAGCAGGGTCTGTCTTAACTCAACAGAAAGTAGGCTTCTGAGCATTTTCCTTGCATCTGTCTTTTTCCAAATATCATATCCACACTACTTATTCCAGGAGAAGAGCCTTAAAGTTAACTGGTTGAAGTAGCTCTCAGCTAGTTATGCAAGTCACTGTCGCTGTCACTGAGACCAAATGAAGCTCTCAGGTTAGCTGGAAAGATAAAATGAACTAATCCCTTGAATTCTTCTGTTCATTCTCTGGGCAAAGAATAAAGTATAAATGGAAGAAAGAAATATTGAAGAAGCTTAATCTGAATTAAAATAAAAATATCCTTAAATTATGTTAATACAATTAAAATATTCATTCCACGTGTAGGCAAGGCTTTTGTCAATTACTCATTGAACCCTAGCTAGGAATGGGGCTTTTTCCACCAGTCATTTTCTGGGCTTCCTTCTTTCTTTTCTGGGTGTGTATAGGTAGGGCAGGAGGAGGAATAAACCTTTCATAGTCTTGATAAAGGAAGGGTGAGAAAAGAGACATTTTCTTTATTAGCCATAATATCAGAAGTAGAGGCCACCCATGGAACTGATTTATTTATTTATTTTATTTATTTGCTTCTTATCTCATCATGGTGCTCCTCTAGGCAGCTTAGAACAATAAAAAGGAAGAATTCTATAAAGGCTTAGTAAGACCACACCTAGAATACTATATCCAGTTTTGGTTACCACACTACAAAAAAGGTGTTGAGACTCTAGATGGCGTGCAGAGAAGAGCAACGAAGATGTTTAGGGGACTGAAAGCTAAAACATATGAAGAATGGTTGCAGGAACTGGGCATTGCTTGTCTAGTGAAGAGAAGGACCAGAGAAGACATAATAGCAATGTTCTAATATTTGAGGGGCTGCCATAGAGACGATGAGGTCGACCTATTTTCCAAAGCACCTGAAGTATATCTACCATATAATCTGTTCTCTTTCTTTCGCTCACACAAAATATCTGGGCTGAGTTCTCTCATATGCCTCTGGAATCCCCCCCCCCTTCCTGGGAATTCAGTTTACTACATTTATGAGAGCAAGGAAGGGAGAAAATGGCTGCTTTGATCTCCATTTGTGGCTTACAGGGTGCATCTAGTTGGTGGCTGTGTGGGAGGAAATGCTGGTTAAATGGGCCTTCATTATCCAATGAGGCTATACTTGTGATCTCTGTTACTGTAGGGCTTGTTGGCTTTGCTTCAGCCATAATCTGAAATATATTACCTGGTCATCAATTTAAAAAGTCTCTCTCAAGTTCTGGTGATTTGTGGAAAGCTCTACAAGGCAATGGTCAATAGTTAATTATAAATCCCTGGCACTGGAAAATTATATGGTGGGAGGAGGTTGCTTTTAATCTGGTAAGATGCTCAGAGTCACTTGTATGAGAAGGATCACCAGAAACAAGGAATCTTAGGGGTTCTAGTCCCACTTTAGCTGTATAACTGAGTAACTATCGGAGTTCCACACAGCATCCACAATTTAATCCAAAGAAACAAAAGTCCTTAGAATGAGATTTTATTGAAGACATTGCACTGGTACATCTGGAGAAAACCCAAATCTGAAAAGTCTACACCCACCTAAAATGAAAGTTCCCCTAATTTATAACATGCCACTCTCTGCCCCAATCCACTCTGGGTGGCATCCAGAGTCCATCTTCCCAGACTGCCCCATCAAGGTGAAAGGGAAATGTCCTTGCTTCTAGTGAGAAAGAATGTGAAAAGATAGAAGTCCCCAAGTTAGCTACTAACTAACTTTTAACTCCCCAACAGTCCATCTTATTTTTGTGGCAAGACTAAAAGAGCTACCGTAATACTTGTAGAAGAAAAGAGTATAAAATCCATATATGTTTCTTTTAGTCGTGACAATCATTGGGCCAGTCATTCTCTCTCAGCCCAATCCACCTCATAGAGTTGTTGTTTTGGGAAAAGTGTGAGGGGAAAAGGAGTATTAGTTATGTTTATTGCCTTGAGTTATTTAGGTAGGATATAAACAAATAAACACACTTAGGGACAATCTATTTTTAGGCTATGACACATTTCCATAAATTCATCCACAGTTGGATTAATCTCAATTCCACTTTTAAAAAGTGCTCCCAAATTTGCATTCAGAGATTGCATTTTAACTTTTTTTGCTGTAAATGAACTTTCTGAGACATATTTTCTTTGAAAAAAATATTTCAAAACATACTGTAATAAGTTTTCTGTACTCAAGAGATGCATTTGAACATTTGAGAAATGTGAAAGCTGATGCATAGCTAAATGCAAATCTGTACAATATTTTGAAAAACATGAATCAGAACAGTTAAAATCCATGAAGATTGATTTTTATTCTCAAACATACTTAGTGAAAAACATATAATCACCAATACCATTGAGCTGATCAAATCTAGCAGTATAAAAATACTTATTCCCAGAAATACCTATGCCATTCCTTTTATCAATATAGATTCAGTAGCTGGAAAAGTATGGTTCCCTTCTCTTCTTAAAAATAAATGCACTTCAAGAAATCTGACAGGCATATAATTACAGCAGATAATCAATGCTCCTGATCATCAAGGTACAAAAATATATTCTGCATAATCAGGAAAAAATGCAATGTACTATAAAATGTGTTTTGATTTTTTTTTCATCTTAATTTCCACAATTTATATTCTACATATCCATAGACCTGTGTTGCATTTGCACTTCTATTGCCTGGCATAGTTATTAATTCATGTGTCATTTCCTAGATGAAAATAAAACATACTGTGTCAGAGAATAGAATATAATAGAATAGAATAGAATAGAATATAATAGAATAGAATAGTTGGAAGGTACCTCGGAGGTCTTCTACTCCAATGCCCTGCTCAGGCAGGAAACTCTATACCATTTCAGATAAATGGCTGTCCAATCTCTTCTTAAAAACTTCCAGTATTGGAGAATTCACAACTTCTAGAGACAAGTTATTCCATTAGTTAATTGTTCTGTCAGGAAAGTTAGAACCTTTCTTTAATATCATCTAACTACAGTACCAATATCCCCTTCTGCCCTAACAACTTCTGGTTTTGCTGTGTCATCATGGTATTCCCTTCGTCTGATTCCCCTGCCCCATATTTTAAACTCTGTTTAAAAAACACATTTCCATATCCATACTCCAAATGTTCATGTTCACATTTCCATACCTATACTCCATATGTTCATGTGCATGCTGGATTTTGAACAGTTAAGCTGCCATGGAGCATGAGTTTAGCATTCATATCTAAATATCTGTCAATATCAGCTGATGATTGGGCTTCCTTTGAACACCCTTGCACAAATTCAGAGCAACTCTGACACATGGATAAACTGTTTGTCAAAACTCTCCTGCATTCTCAGCCCCAGCTCACATTGAGAAAACTGTCTGGATCATGTTTTCCAGCCAGTTGGTGATATTTAGTGAGAGGGGAAGGAAACAAAATTGGGAAATTCACTAATCGCTGTTCATAATTTGCTTTTTAGTATGTAAGCAAGCACCTGTTTACCTGCATTGTCCCTATGGTAAGAATAGGGATTATCATGCATGTCTTAATTATTTGCAGGTCTAGTATTTTGCCCACTGGAGAACTGGTGGAGAGCAATTTAACTTAACTTCCTTATTGACAAAGAAACTTTACTATTCTTATCATTGGAGAAAAATGAAGCACGGAAGAAATTTGTATGGCAGCATGTAATCTGAAGATATTTTACTTTAGCATTCTAAAAATTAAAATCTGGATAGATTTATACATCAGTTTATAAAAGTGCAAATCATTTAGCCAATATCGCTTGCGTAACAGTTATTTTTATTTTAACTATAATTGATTATACTGTAGATTGTCATTTTATTTTTAAGGTCTTGGTACATCAAGAAGCACATAATATAATTTTCACTTCATTATCATGATGAAACTGTATTAATTTTAGTATTAATCAAGTAAATCATTATTTTCGTTCAGTCAATATTTTTATTAAATTATATTTCTGCTCATTCTCTTGTCTATATCCACCTAATGCCAATGCAATGGGATATAGCTTAGCAAGATTTATTTCAATAACACTTCTCAAGATTTCAGATAAGGAAACAAACTAGCAGTAAGGACTGAAGAGAATCTTAGAGAGAACCAAGAATAACCACAAATATACGAGAAAGAGTATTGCTACAATAAGTTTGAATACAAACTTATGAATACAAAGCCTTTTATATTCTTCCTTATCCCTTGTACGTACATTTTTTCATGTTGTTACTGGAGTTTTTGGTATGTTTTGTTTTCATTTGTGTAGAAAGACCTGGATGGAGTAAAAATACCAAGAACAAATATGGAGTCAAGTTTTCCATAGAGTATGTCTGGTCTATGAATATATTTTACCTTTGATATTCAAGAGCACAAATCCTTGGTTGGCTTCACTTTTCTGAAGTTTCATGGGGCATGAAAAGTAATAATACATACATTTATAGGATACTTAAGAGAGGCAGTGTGGTACAGTAATTAAGTAGCCACAGGGAAGCCCAAGTTGTAGTCTGACCATAGTTTACTGTAGGCATGGAAACCAGCTAAGTGGTTTTAAGTCGGTTCATTCTCTCAACCACAAAAATCGATTCAGGCTCTGGGACCCACTGGCTGAGGAACAGACTCCTTGACACATCATGCAGTGATGTGAATTACTCAAGGATAATGCAAACAAGGAGACCCCATCACCAAATGGGACCACTAAAAGAAAAGGATACCCATCATTTACTGATGGCAGTAAAAAAATGAAAGGTCATTTTTAAAAATGGAGGTCTAAATATCTAAGAAATACTTCAATACTTTATTTTATCCCACCTTTATTATTTTTGTAAATAACTCAAAGCAATGTATTATAGTTACAGAGTGTGTGAATATTTGCTATATAAGATGAAAGTACTAGAAATAAATATTTGGGTTTCTTTCTAAAATAAATGCATAATTAGGGTTAGATTAGATGAAAAGTGAATTTTATTACGGTGCACTATTAGATATAATTTTTTAAATATGATAACTCTTCTTGGTAACTAAGAATGAGCTTGCCTATAATTAGAAATCTCTTAATCAGTATATGTGAAGGTGGTGGGCACACTCAAATAGTAATGTGCCAACTTATTATTTATACTCTTTCAGAAGAAAAGAAGTATGGACTAAAATGTAGCACTAGTGTGTGCTTAAATCACAAATCACTGATAGCTAGACCTGCTTGGATTATGTCCATTCATCTCCATCCATGCATTTTGTATGATTTTATAGAAAGTCATTCATCAACTGTTATTGCTTAAGCTGTTCAGATGAAACTTGTTCCACCTGTAGCAGTTAAAGGCACTCAATAAGTCAGACATCCAATTCTCTTGGCACCCATGCTTCTTCTATTTGCTGGTGGTTATTTCTACATGGTATATTTTAGAACTGAAGCAAATGTCAGTATTTGGAAAACTGCTTTGTGGTGGATAGAAAACTTTTTAGTCAAATATGATATACACTTCTTTAAAACCAGCTCAGCTCTTGGTGACTTTAAGAACAGTTTTTTCAAATGAAGGTTAACACATATGTTCCAAGATAATGTTGCAGGATCCATTTGAGTTAGTTTGACTTAATAGCCAGTCATCAATACTCTAATTAACAACTAATTGCTATACACAATCATGAACCATATAAACACAATGTATAGAACATCCCAGTGCACATATTCTAAAGAGAGAGAAGTTCTTTGATAATGAGCTTCAGCACAAGCCCAAATGCTTGGAAGAATAAAATAAAATTGTTCCCAGTGACCAACTCAAATGAGATCCTTCCAATGTCTTTATAGTAATACAGAAGTGATTTGAACACCATATTCCATCTTTGATTTTCCAGTCTACTCTGATATTTCCTGGTTGGCTCCCATCCAGGTACTAACCAGGTCTAACCCTGTTTAACTTTTTCAAAATCATTCAAGATTTGCCATCTCAATATGTTTTGGGAATATGCTAGGAATATTAGCACTGCAGTGAATTCTTCTGCATGTTTATATTTATTTTCTGTTTGATGGAAAAGAAACTGTTTTCAAAATCATGTTAGAAAACACTTTGGCAAAATTAAATATGATCTCTCTCTCTCTCTCTCTCTCTGTCTCTGTCTCTCTCTCTTGGATTGATTTTCAATGATTCTGGGTGACTTACAAACAATACAAAAATTGTATATGTATAATTATACATATCATAACAGTATATGTGCAAAATTGGAAACAAGAGGATAGACCACCTATGGAGATGGTCATAGGTAAAATTTTTGAGTGCACTGAGATGGACAGATTAATGCTGAAAATTAAAGGAAAGGAAGAAAAAGAATATTATGTAGTCTGGAATAACCTATACAGATGGATAGATCATAAATATATGAAAGTAAGATAAGGACTGTAAATAGTTATAAGGTACAAATGTCACGGTGTGGTTAAAATGTTTGTTATCATGTAAATAGTTTTAAAAATTAATAAAGATATTTTTTTAAAAATACAAAACCCAATATAAAAAGGGTAAAAACAATAACTATTCATCCTGTTGGTAACAACAAACAATCAAATGAGTATTTGATTAGCTCCATCCCATTCAGAAATTCCCAGGATTATTGACAAAACCAGGTCTTCAGGCCCTTATGAAAGGTTGTCAAAATGGATGCTATTAATGATAGTTCCCCATTAGGAGAGCGAGTGTGAAGCAAAGCGTTGTGAGAGTGGTGTTGTAGAATACACCAACCAGAATACAGAGACACTGAGTAGAAAAATAGGTTTTTACTTCCGTGGAAATAGAGGTATGCAAAGTCCATCAATCAATCTGAATTCATACACAGTAAAATCAGTCAGTCATCAAATAGTTCAGTTCAGGGATAATCCAATAATCATAGTCCAGTAACAAATATACAGTTCGGTAACAGTTTGCATACAGTAGCAAAACTCACAGAAAATCTCTGCACTTCTAACTCCTCAGCAACAAATAACAGTAACCAGCATCAACCAGTGATTCTGACTCCATCTTATGGGCGCTTGAGGAAGCAGCGGCCAATCACACTTTCAGCATTACTTAAAGTTACAGTTCTTAAAGTAACAATCCTGGTTAATATATTGTCAACCCAACTGTTAGTTTTACATTCCTAACAGATGCCACTCTAAACTCTAGGGAGATGATGTTCCAAATGGAGGGCTCCATCACAGAGAATGCCTTTCTGCTGGGTTCCACCAGATATAGCTCCTTAAAAAAAGGGGTTCACAACATTCCCTGCCTCCTGCTCTGGTGGGTCAGGTGGATGTAACCAATCCTTCAGAACGTGCCCAGCCTTGCAGTTACCTTATAAAGTTGAGAAAAGTGTATGAGAGTCTCCTGTCTGTTTCCTGTACTTATCACTCTTCCCAGTGACCTGAAGCCCCTTTGGTGACCGTGCTTTGATTAAATCCCAAAGGAAAACTTAGTGAGGAACTTTTTTCATGAGGCTTTTATTCAGTGGGATTTAGGAGAGGAAATGTAAATAAATAACATAAATGAACATATTAAACAAAAGAAAGAATAAGGTATCTGGAAAACTAAGGGAAATAATGTAACACATGAAGGTAGTCTGACCTTGAGGAGAGAAACCAGTGAAAGGGAAGTGATGGTAAAGTTTAATTAGGAATGAAACAGTTAAAATGTATGTCAGGTATAATCTAAGTTGCTATGAGAATATATGACACTAAGAATTGGTGGTCTCTGTTATGCTTCAGTGAATTATAATAATGGAAAAGGTGGGGGTTGAGAAATGTTGTACAATCTTCTGAAGGAATGTGATCCAAGAGAAATAATTAGTCTATATATTGATCTGTGGAACTAGATGAGTAAGAATAGGGAAAATGATTGAACCATTTGAGCATTCAAAAGTGATTCAGAATGGCAATTATCTGATGAATATGATGAACTTAGAAAATAATGATGAACTTAGAAAAAGTTATTTCTCTGCGGATTAGAAACACCTTACTGACTTTTGCGTCAAACAGAAAAAATGATATATGGTTTTAATTATTAGGGGAAAAAAAGATTATAGAAGAAACGTAAGTACTGCTGTAATTGTAGAATAAGATGTTAATTTACATCTGTACTTATAACTTGTAAAAGAAAATTGGAAGTCATCTCTTTTATCTTTTTTCTTCCTCCTTTTTTCCTAAACATTTGGCTTTACCTTTTGCTTGTCTGTCCCCACCCCGCCTCTATTCTAAAGATTTGTTTGATTTAATTTAATTAATTTAATTCATTGGATTTCTATACCGCCCCTCTCCCGAAGGACTCGGGGCGGTGTACAGCCATATAAAACAAGACATACAAAAGTTAAAATACAATTTAAAATACATTAAATCATTGGCCAATAAAATTAAAACCAAATTCTATGATCAAATTTAAAATTGTAATATAAAGCATACATTTCCATTCAAACTATAAAAACACCTTTCCTATAATGACTACTCCTAGCACTATGATAGATCATATTTTTCTTTGAACATTTTTAACCAATTCCCTAAAGCCATCAAGGAGAATGTTGTATAGAGGTCAGGGAGAAAGCTATTCCATAGGAATACAAAACATCCTCAGAAGTTTCCCAGCTCCCTTCTGTGGTTGAGATATATATCTGGGTATTATCAGCATATTGATAAAACATCATCTGCATCGCCAGATGAGGTCTCCCAGAGTTCCTATGTAGATATCGAAAAGTAGAGTTAGAGAGATAAGCTTTCTGGTATTCCAAGAGTGCCAGACCAATGTCCTCAACCCTAACTGGTACAGTTCATATTTAAAAGAATGGAACTGCTGAAGAACATCACTCCTAATTCCCAATGTTTCTAGTGGCCCCAAAAGGGTGGCATAGATCTCTTGCTACACATCTGCTTTCAGTTTCCCAGAATGGCAAAGAAAGAATGTTCCAAATGCACATAAATATAAAACAGCATCAGACATGCTTCTGAATATAAAGCAGTCTTCAGATGCTTTGCTGCATCTATTTTTTGACAAGCAGGAAAGAGTCATTGCAGCAACAAGACTGTGTCTTGAATCTATGAGACAGGATCAAGGAATGGTAGTAAGCTCCAGGAGGTTCTATGACACATCTTAACCAGTGAAGAAATGATCCCATTTCAGTAACTTAAGCAAAAGGGGAAAAGTAATACATTTTAACTCAAGAAATTAACATATTCCAAAAATTTTATTTGTGCTATATAAAATATTGTCCTGACATCTAACAAAGCGACTATGGGAGTTTTATCAATTGAATTGACCTATTAATCAATTTTTATTTTGGTCATAGACCAGCATCTAATTACTTAGATAGAATACATCAGACATGCAGCCCGTGTAGAGAGTATTGGCATAATCCAGAAGGGAGGTTACAAGGGCGGAAGTGACTGTGCGAAGAGCATCCCGATCTAGAAAGGAGCGCAACTGGGCAATCCGACAGACCTGATAGAAAGCCCCCCTGGAGACGGCTGCAATGTGGTCTTCTAATGACAGCCGCACATCCAGGAGGACACCCAAGTTGCGAGCCCTCTCCGTGGGGGCCAAAATTTCATTCCCCACAGCCAGCGATAATGGAACCTGGCTAAATCTAGGCGCTGGAAAGCACAGCCACTCGGTCTTGGCTGGGTTGAGCTGAAG
>JAEANM010028300.1:0-10387 GCA_017656035.1 Myanophis thanlyinensis
ACTCAGCAACTTTCGCTAAATTGGGAGAATTAAAAAGCATCTGAACAAGCCACTGGCAAACCACTTCTATGTTGGTCTGGACTGCTGTCTGCTTGCTCTCCCCTCCATCTCAGATCCTGCATCCAGCATGCAACAAGGGGACACACATGCCACTTCTAGGCAAGCCTGGTGGGCGGATGGGTGAGCAGACTGCCCTTGGGGGAGGCATTTTCTCTCAGGCTTCCCACCTGGGCCTCACAGAAGCCAAAGCGGTCACTGCCCCACTGAATAAGCCCACTTACCTCTGCCCCGACAGTTTCCCCTCCTTCAGGGTCCCTGTGATCTCTCTGTTTCTTCCCCCACAACTGCTTCTTTCTTTGTCCCTCAGCTGATTGCAGAGGGGAAGGTGAGCCAGAGCTAAGCCATCACCACTTGACTGCACTGCAGCCCGCATCTTGCCTTCCACCCAGATTCTCTGAGGTTGCTGGGCCTCACCTCCCTGCGGGTGGGGGCCGACCAGGGCCAGTGTTTTGAATGAGCATGGCTCACCACTTTAAGAACTGTGCAAGCCTCATGGTCTGGAAGATAAGGCTGGTGGCAGGGAAGGCTCACTCTGGGCTTGCTGCACTCAGCTGAAGGGCCACACAGGGTGGGGCACATGGCAAGGCTTGGCAGCCTTTGAGGCCCAGGTTTAGTTTTCATGAGGCCCAGGTGAGAAGCCTGAGAGAAAATGCCTTCCCCAAGGGCTGCCTGCTCATCCATCCACTTGCTGGGCTAGCCTGGAAACAGCATATGTATCCGCTTCTTGCATGCTGGATGCAGGACCCGAGGTAGAGTGGAGAGTGAGTATGTGGCAGCACAGAGTAGGGCCCAAAAGGCTGCCAAGCCTTGCCATGTCCCCCTCCCCCATGGCCCTTTGGCTGAGTGCAGCAAGCCTGGATCTTCCTTCCATTCCCATGGGGCTCACACCATTCTCACAGTGGAACCCCATGCTCATCCGAAGTGCATGGACCAGCTGGCAAGGGAGGGGCCGTGGTGCTGGCAGAGGGGCAATGCAGGTAGGGAAAATTCTTCTGCCCACAAAGAAAAGAAGAGAAGTGGGAAGAGAAGAGATTGCAGGAGGAGTTCTGTCTTGCTCCACGCACCCCAATGAAAGGCAGCGGCAGCTCAGTCTCTTCCATTTCCCGCAAGGAAGGCAGGCAATCATTGCTGGGCCTCATGCCACGTGGAAGCAGGGAAGTCAGGCAAGTGGGTTGAGTCAGAGGGACCTCTAGGAAGGCTGTGGGGAAGGCAGGCAACCATGGTGGGGAGAGGTATCTGGGTGAGAAGCAAAGGAAGACTCACCAGGCAAAGATCAACTGGACTGCATGGTTAAGGCAAGTGAGGGAACCAGAGAGCAGCAGTAGCTATGCCTCAGGAGTGACTCTGGGCAGGCAAGTCACAAAAAGGAGTAAATGGGAGGGATGGGGCCAGTCAGTGCTGTGATTTTCCAGTTCTCTGAACTGCACATAATTGTCACCACTGGTTCTATAGAACTGGTCTGACCCGGTTGAATTTCACTTCTGGTTTATGTTCATGGCAAGAAGCAAACACATTAACAAATTAACTGGGATCTACTGAATAACTGTTTTAATTAGATCAAGCTTCTAGGAAAATATATTGAAGATCTATTTATTTCCAACTGAATTAGTATCAAAAATTAAGTTACTAATTCATATCAAATTTTTGAGGTATGAAATTAGGGATATTTGATTGCCTTTCAATATATCTTGAGAAACAGTTCACTATTTCATATTTACATAAAAATCTGCTATATATTAGACAACAATATTTACAGATGGCTGGTGATTATTGAGGCAAGAAACTGAAATTAAATTAAGAATTTATTTTATGTTCATTTACTAAGTGCACAATACACAAAAAGTCTACTGCCTGGGTTTAAATTAGATTTACATTTTAATGTAAATCAGTACCACAAAAGTTAAATAATAAAAATATTACTTTCACCAACAGTGATTTTCAAATGAAACTGTCAAGCCACCTGGGAGATGACATGGTTCTGGAATGGGCAGCTGTCCAAACACAGTTCATATATAATAATTATTTTCAAAGTAAAGCTAAATAGTTTTTCATAACCTATCTAGATCTTAGAGGAAGACCCTGACATTGCTAGCAATATTACAAGGACATATTAGAATCACAGAAGAAAGGTTAAAACTACATTCATGCAAGACATTTTTAATTATTATAAAAGAGTCTAAGGCATACAATTAGAATTTAATCCAGAATGAAAACATGCTTCTAGGAAAATATATTGAAGATATACATTGCTGTAGCATGTTTGAAAATTAAGAGCTTTAAGTTGTCCAAGTGAAAACCACAAAAAACCTCTTTTTTCAACTGGGGGCATGTTTATCTATTTTATCAGGTTAATTTATGTGCCACCTAATCTCAGAATATCTGAGTAGATCACAAAAATATTTGGTCATTATCAATTCCCAAGGGTCCCCTGGGTTATCCATTGTTGTTGCTGCTGTTATACATAGTATTACTAGTTTAAAGTATTTATTTATTTTCATGTAAATGTTTGAGGGTCAGTGAAAAATCTGAAGGTTCATATAATTTTTATTTAAAAAATCATCTGTCTTGTCTAATATCAAAACCATAATTTTATTATTTTATACAAAAAGTCCATAAGGGGTTTCTTGTCAGCAATAAATGTAGAAATTGTTCTTTTTAATCAAAAAGTTAATTTAGTCATCTCAGAAAGTTCCATCATCTTCACCAACCATTCATCCTTTGTGGGTAGTGCCAAATCTTTCCAATCTTGTGTAACAATGCACATGCAATAATCTTGTTGCAGTTATCATGCGAAAACAACATTCTTCGAGTTTTTCCAACTATTTGTTCATCGATAACAAATCTGGTCACAATTATATATTAATCTTTAAAACCTTCTGTATCAGTGTATTTGAATCCAGAATTTTCTAGTTGTTTTAAACACCCATCAAACATGATAAAAGGGATACTTTTTGATGTTTACATTTCCAACATACATTTGAAGTGACTCCATACATTCTAGATAGTTTCTTTGGCGATACAAAGCAATTATACATCATTTTACAAAAATTCTCTTTAAGATTATAACATGGTGCAAATTTCAATTATTTTAACTATTTATATTCCCATTGTTCCTTCTGCATATTTTAACCATCTATATTCCCATTGTTCCTTCTGCATATTTTAACCAAAATTTTAGCCCACTATATGATACACACATTTGTTCTTCTGTTTTAAATTTAAATAAAAGTTTATACATGTTAGCAATTAAATGTTCATCATTTGTATACAATTCTGTTTCAAACTGTCTTGCAGAATTTAAAACCATAAATACTTTTGTCCAATTTTTTTCTAATAATTGTAAATAAGACCATTGACAATTATATCCCTCTGCCCCAAGTTCTTCTTTTGATTTTATTTTACGTTCTCCTTGACAACAATCTGAAACTTTATGAATGGGCTGATGAATTGAAGAGTTTGGGGAATCCCTGATATGCAAAACAGAAGGTTAGAACAGATCATTTAACAAGATAAAAAACATACATTCTAAAATGCTCGGGATAAGCACACACACACACACACACACACACACCAAGAAATGAAGAAACCTATATTATTTCACAACAAAGAGAACTATATTATCCCACAAATTATGATTAGAGTGATTTTCTGCAAAGAAAAAAGAACTGTCATTTCAGAATATTGACAAATGGATGTTTATATGTTGGCCCTGTTTATATGTTCACCCACAAGATGATAATTGCTTCTACAATTATCACAAAAATAGCCATCTGTTCTTATTTGCAATATTTTTTGAAATGTTCACTTTTTTCTGGATTTGGAAAATCATATATGTTCTCAAAACTTAATGAATGACCAACATTAATTTTTATGTGAGAAAGAACATTTTTAATCATCTCTAGTTTTAGAGACTTGTTTTAAATGCTTTTGATGCTGTTTCCTTTGAGGGGGAAACCTATAATTTTATTCCAAATTTGTACTAAGTAAAATAAAGTAAAATTAGAAACTCTATTGAGTCCTTTTTTTCTTTGCTGTTGAGTTTATATATCCAACTAGTTGTCTTCTTATTGTTTTCTCAGCTTGCTTAGCAGGGAAGAGTGACCTTCCTTTTCTTATATTACATCTTTGTGTGTGGTGGTTGAATGCACTGAATATTTTACCCCATCTGTGTTTTAATAATAGAACAATGGGTATTTTATGTACTATGAGATACCACAAAAGGTATTATTTGGATATTGTATTAACAAGCAACAGTCTTTAACATCCAGAGAATAAATGCATTAAAATTAGCCCTCATGATTTAATATACTTGCTGAAAGATACTTATTTGAGTTTGTAAAATAACTAACGTGGAAGTTAATGTCATAGGAAAAATTCAGGCATGTCATTTCCACTGATGGACTTTTGAGATGTAAATGAGGATACCTCTTGTGCACATATTAAAACAAGAAATATCCCTGAGACATTTTTCTTTTTGAAAAATGCTCATTCTTATGTTTGTCCCCTGAAACAAATCCCAGCAACAAACTAAAACAAAACACATGATGTGGGTAAGCAAAGCTAGAGTATAATTGCAAGAATACAGGGGGAAAAGCAAACATTTGCTTTTTACATTTGTTTTGTAGTTTTATAGAAGCTTAATACTATAAAAATCCAGCAATGTGCATTAGACATCAATTTGGTACTAGCACCAGAGAATTCTTTTACAATTCTGGTATGAGGATATCATGTGTAATGGAAATTCATTAATTTCACCATGACTGAGTTCACATCACTGGTTAAGTTCATAACCATGTTAAACGACAATGTAGTTTGGTTTGTCTTCAGTGTTGTATAAACCCCCTTATTATGATTATTAAACCATGCTGAATACAAAGACAGTTTGATAACAGTATATTGCAGAACAGTTAGTATATCCTGCCTGAGGAAAACTGTATGGGAACCTGAACTTTCAAGCTATGTGGTATGATTCAGTGAAGCTAGAACTACATTTGCAGTAGAAAACAGTTGAGTAACAAGGGCAACTTAAAAAGAAAATAAAGAAGTTAATTTCCTAAACTCTACAGGGAGTACATTCTGAAGAACTGGCAACAAACATAGTTTAATCCCAAATCACCAGTAGTCAGGCTTGCAATAACTGTAGACAGACTTCCACAGATGATCTGAGAGGTCCATATGAAAAATGATGCTTTCTCAACAGCTTGGCCTTAAATCATATAGGGCTTTAAAATGAATAAGAAGTACCTTGTATTTTACTTGGATGGGGGGGGGGATTGCAGTGCTTTAAGCACAGGTGTAATATGTCACATTCTTCCCAAGATCAACCTAGTTGCTGATTTTTTTTTACCAAATTAACTTTCCAGATTAGATACAAAGACATCACCAGGTAGTGAACGTTATGGTGAAATCTAAACATTACCAGTGCATGTAATTAAAAAAAACCCCCACACAGGTGCCAAACCAAAGCTGATAAAAAAGTTTCTATCATTGTTTCAGTCTGAGGAATAGAAATATGGGTGCATACATACTTGCATGCAGTGTTACATTCCCACTTTCACTGCAAAAGCAGAATCCTTAATAATGAGCAGTATTTTCTTCCCTGGATTTTAATTGAATTGTCAGCCTCCAATTTTCTTTCTCAAGCTTGCATCATATCGGCTGCCATAGTAATGGGGGGGGGGGAGGAGTTATAATAACAGGAGAGAGCTTGGTATTAAGGGGGGGGGGAAGTGAGCTGGTGTCTGGAGGCTCCTGAGCACGAACATTGCGGCATGCATTCCTGAGCGAAGATGTTTATGCCTGGTCAAAGCCAACTAACCCAGGACTATAATGGACATTAACACCTGCAGATGCATGTCTCGTGACACAATAAGAAATGAGGATTGGAAAATCATCCTGGAACCCCAAGGGGAGGGTTTTGGGGATTCTTTCAATATGTATTTTTCTCGCAAATTTACACAGATCTTGCTTTGCTTTCTCTGCATTCACTTCAAACCCAGTAAAAGTACCTGTTTTCTAACTCATTGGAATTGGGGGTTTTCTTTCTTGGGATTTGAAGGAGGCCAATCTGACATTGATAATATTTAGAGGATCTATATTCTTTACTGAAAGATATCATGAAAAAAACCTGGGCATCATTAGCATATTGATATCATCCAAGTCCAAACCTCCCAATAAGCTGTCCTAGCAATTCCACGTAGATATTTAGAAGCATGAATTGTCATGGGGTGTGACAAATTTAATTTAATATGTTATAAGATACATGATTAGGCTATCCCAAGGTTAACTCTAACCAAAAGTGGAATCCAGACTGGGTTAATTTATCCCCAACCCAACCCCCCAAAAATTAATTGAAAGCATTAAGGTTCCTTAATAGATCCATAAAGAGTCCTTATTAATCCTACCCATCAAAAAGACTGGCCAAATCCTCTAAGGTAGCATCCAAATATTTGCTTTGGTACCATTTTCCAAGCACTCCATACTTTACCACAGGCTTTAAATGCCACCCTCCCCACCTTCTACTGTGTCAACAAGAAGTGACTGGAACAACCCCAATCACTATTCTTTGTCTTGCCATTTTCTCCGCATAATTATAAGGATTTAATTGATGCATGCAGGATTATTTAAGGGAATGCTCTTATCTCAGTCTTTTTCTTAAGTTAGGCAATAGCACAACATTTATGAAGAAACCATTTTCTGGAGAAACGTTGCAGAACCAAAGAAAAATGGACATTGCATTTCAGTATGAATAATGGAGAAAGAAACTGATTTACAGATACAGCATGCTCAATTGCACACTCTTGAAATTGCATTTCAGAAGATTTAAGAGATCAAATTAACATTGTGAGAGAAAAATATGAAGTCCTTTAGGTGTTGGTTAAACAAAAAAAAAAGACTTGCTCCTTGGTCAATACCATGACCCTGGTTTGTAAAGTTTTATTAAAATTCATGTCATAAATTAACAGAGGTTTGCACAGCCAAAGTTAAAATGGGACTACCAAATCTAGGAGTCAGGCAGCAACTGAAAACCATTTGATGGAAACTGAGGGTTAGGGTTTTCTGCATCTGCATGCTTGACAATTGACAATTTAGTGCTTGTCCAGATGTTTGCATTTCATATCTGATAATCTGGTTCAAGATAGAGTGAAAACTTCCATCTACAAGTACAAGATTAGTAAACGTTTCTTAACTCAAGCCATGATTTAGAGAGTAAGGGAGAAACATATTTCAAGTTCAAATGTGGTTTACAGGGAAACAAGACACGGAGTATGGAAGATTGGCCACAAAAGAAATAAAGATTAAAGTATTACATGCTCTAAGTTCCATTCAAGCACACTTAGTGTGAATCAGTTCTGACTGCAGCATCTGGGCTACTTGAAACCAATACCTATTGCAGAACTTCTCATCATAAACCTTCTTCAGCCTTCTTCAACCCTTCTCTAATTTGTTTATTATGAGCAAATTGCATCAAAGCATCAAAGCAAAAGGGTGGTCCTTTGACCTATAATTATGTGAATTGACAAAGACTAGGTAATATTTTCTTTCAAATATAGTATCAATTTAAGCAGCTGTAAAATCTGAAAATCTAACCTTAACAAGCATGCATGCTTTGTCAATTGTTATTTTCCTAGAAGTTTTGTTTTCTTTCCGGCTCTGAGACAAAAATTTGCTGCTTCATAGAAACTACTAATGGCCTTTCAACTTAGAAATGTATGTGCTGTTTTGCAAAAAGTCAAGTAAGTGTTCAAAGATTGCAAATGAAAAACACATTTTAGGAGGGTGATAGGTGGGAAGCAGACCTGTAAAATAATATTTTTTTTAAGATAAAAGTGTGCCACAGGGTCAATGAGGATGTGATGTAGTTTTAATTTCCATCCTTTACCTATATGTTCTGGTACAGACTGCTCTTGTTAGTTTCATAACAGGGTGGGACTAGAAAGAGAAAAAAAGCTGTACAGAGATTAATTTACAAACTAGCAAAGAAAAATTAGTCATGAGAGACCAACCTCTGAGAGTCTGGCAGCCACCAGCATTCTCTTTGAAGTATGCAAAATATTTCACATGGATTTATATTTTTCCTTTTTGTTAGTCTGCCTTTTAAGTTTCTCAGTTTGTTCTTTCTTGTAATCCTGCAATGGGTCAGAATTAATTGATGTAATTTCCCTTCTGGTGGCCTCATATTTAAAAGGACAGACCTAGAGGAAGGATTATTGATTCTAAAAATCCTATATAAAATGCCATTTTAAAAATCTTTTTAAATAAGAACATTTAAGCAAAAATGTTCTCAGTCTTATCTGCTCTGAATATTGGAATAAAGATAAGAAACATAAGCATTTGATTTTCCATATAGTTTTTGTTGCTTCAGTACTTAGCATCTGGTTTGGATAATTGTAACACATTTTATGCAGAACCTCTTGAAGTTGGTTTGTAATTATAATTAACTGAAACAGCAGCAGCTAGAAAATAAACTGGAAGCAAAGCAAAAATTATATAACCAATCTAACTAGTTACAGATTGGCCCTTAGCCTGTTTATGAATACATTTCTAAAATTTAAAGCTCTAGATTGGGACTTATTCTCATAAATTAGAACATTTGGGAAGATGCCTTTATTTTGTATCTATATCTAATGATTTCCCATTTCCTTTACATTACATCACAATTTAGTAGAGTAGCCTAATTCTAGTCTTTGAAAGACTAGAGCAGTGATAGGGAACCTTTTAGAGACCAAGTGCCCAAACTGCAAGTCTCAGGCATGCACTCACGTGTGAACTGGAGAAGTGAAGACCAGCCGGCTGGTGGGGAGGCGGGGGCATCACAACACCCACAGCTCTGCAGGAGGCGAGATCTTTTTATTTTGTGAGAAGTTGGAATTGATTGACTTAACTTTTTTTTAATCCCACAAATTTCTGTTTCCCTGCAAACAATGGCAAGAAACGCCACAGAGAAACACGGTGGAGCTGAGCCAGGGCAATGGTAAATGTGCCCTCAGAGAGAGTTCTGAGTGCCACCTCTGGCACGCGTGCCATATGTTTGCCACCACTGGACTAGAGTGAAGAGATAATTTGCACACACTTAATTTTATTTATTTATTTATTTATTTAAACTTAAATACCGCCTCTCTCCCAAAGGATTCGAGGCGGTGTACAGCCATTGAAAAAACACACAATAGATAACAATTTAAAAACAAATTAAAAATTAAACTAAATTGGGTGGCTGATCACAATTAAGGTTTAAAACCTAATATGAAATTAATTTTTTTTTTAATTTAAAACGTTAAAAATTTAAAACCAATTTTTTTAAAAAAACCCAACTAATTAGTTCTAGGCCAGACTGGCCTATTGAAACAAATAGGTTTTTAATGCGTGCCGGAAGGAGGTCCATAGGTCTGTGATGATCATTTCTCCCTTCTGATCTGGCAGAAAAGAAGCCAGGACTGAATATCAAACCATGTAAAACCGTAAAACCATGTAAAAACTGTCTAACTGTGGACCGCACCCCATTTCTAAGAGGTCCATAAGGAGGGCATATGCATAAGCGCATCAGCATGCCTACCGTGCCTGTCTTACTGTCCCCATTTATTTGTATTTACTTCCTTTGTTTATGTTTACGTTTACACCTATACTTGCTATCTTGTACCTGTTTGACAAATTAAAAAAAAAATAAAGAGCTACAGACCATAACAAGTGGGACTGTCTCAGATCACACAGCAGGAACACATTTGTACAAGTGTCTCAGATGAAGGTGCTGGGGGGCGGCATTTATTAAATCTGCATATTACACCAAGTGGAAAGTTTGAAACTGGGCAAGAAAAGAGTAAAGACAGCAATATATATGAAAGGGATCTGGGTATCCTTGTCAATCACAGGTTAAGCATGAGCCAGCAGTGTGATGTAATCATTAAAAAAAGCAAGGGCTATTTTGGGGTGCATTAATTAAGTCCTGGAAGCAACTGTTCCTCTCAATTCTATCTTGGTCAGATCCCATTTGGGATTCAAAGTCCAAAGATGTAATTGAGAAATTGGATGTAATTGAGAAATTCAAATTCTCTTTTTGTAGAGAAGGGTTACAAAGACAATGGAAGATCTAGAAATCAATCCCTCTGAGGAATGGTGGAAAGATCTTGGTATATACAGTACTTTGCTTTACAAATAGACAGTTGAGGAGATATGGAAGCAGTACTTGAAGGGTTTCACAGAGAAAAAGATCCAGAGGACCAAGTACATAACACTGTGTAACAACTGTTCAAAAAATTTCTGTTTCTGGTTTCAAATTATTGATTTCTGGTTAATTGAGCAGCAAGTACGTAGAAAATAGTTGTTAGACCCC
>JAEANM010028301.1:0-10387 GCA_017656035.1 Myanophis thanlyinensis
ACTGGACTTTCTGGTTTTTCTTTGAAGATGTTTCACTTCTCATCCAAGAAGCTTCTTCAGCTCTGACTGGATGGTGAGGAATGGAAGATCAGTCAGAGCTGAAGAAGCTTCTTGAATGAGAAGTGAAATGTCTTCAGAGAAAAACCAAAAAGTCCAATTGCCTCTTGAAAAAAAAAGCGCCTTTGGGACAACCATGACCTGGATGACTGAGAATCTCCATAGACACTCAACTGTATGTTTGAGCAACTATATATGGGTAGCATTTATTCTAGTCCTAAACCTTGATATGATGATATCAAAGCCCATATGTGCACATGGGCAGGGCTTTGAGAAGTATCTATTTCATGTGCTTTGCATTGTGCAACAATAATTAAAATGTTTTACATTTAAATTTATTAAATTAAAACAAACCCATTTAGGAAAATTCTAAAACAAAAATTATAATAGTATATTTTAAACCTTTTAATAAGATGTTTTACTTTAACTCGGTAAGCCATATCTAGTTAGCATAGATAACCGTAAGTATAAATAGTTTAGGGAGGCTAAAGCAATTAGTACAGTGTAGCAACAATGTTGTCATTGCATTGTTTCCCATGGCTATGGGAAGCAATAACAATAGTCAATAGTTTAGAAGGCATGCATATGATTAGATAAATAAATATACAGTAAAAAGAAAAAAAGAATATGCCAGTCTAGAATTCCAAGCAACGCAATCCTACAATTACTTCTGTGTGCGTTGAGTGTATTGGTCAAAATGGCTTCAGTCAGGTCAACTTCAGGGTTGATAGGGAACCGAAACAGTATCTTTGAATATAATACAATTTTTGAGTAAGTCTTAGCTTGTGAAGATTTAGTTTTCAATAAACATATTCTTTGATAAATGGGATGATTTACTGTAGGTTTTGGAATTCAATTTTGTTTTCCTTCAGCATTCATAGGCATTTTATACTTTCCAGATCTTATAATAGCTTTTTAGAAGAAAAATTAAGCTCACTATAATTCGTTTTCTTTTAAAACTCTCCAGCTAGTCTTATGCTTCGTTGATTTGGCATAATCAAGTATCTCTCAGATATAATAGAGCATCACTGATTTATTCCAAATGGAGTATTTCACTGAAGAGCTAAGTATTACTTTATACACATATTTGCAATTTGCTGCATTATCCATGTCCCTTTTTTCCACTTTAGGCAAAAGCTAATTATGAAAAAGATGAAAGACGCAAGGAACTGAAGCGATTGCGAGGGGAAGATACTTGGATGTTGAATGATGTGAATGAGCGTTTAGAAGAAATGAAAAAGGTAAAACTTGGGATGTCAACTAATAAATATTTGCAATGGGTAATATATTAACAACTGGGCAAGCCATGTTTTAAAAGGCACTGCTGATATTGCTGTTGCAATCATTTTTAATTTGTGAATAAGCAAAAGATTTACCCACTTGTTTCTATTCTAGTTATGCCAAACAGATAACAGTCATTTAAAAATAATATCAAACTATTGCTTAATTCAGTTAAAAACAGATGAAACATTACATAACAGGGAAATTGCTACATTGCTAATACTATAACTGAAATGCTTTTCATTCATCTTTCTGTAATCGTGGGGGTGGGTGGGGGGTGGGAAATCCTCTGAGATAAACTTAAGAATCCAGGAGGACCTGCTGTTAAAATAGTTTAAATATATGCTCACTAAAATTTCAGCTTTTAACTTAAGGAATTTATAGAGAAAGCAAAATGAGGCAAGTGCTTCAAAATGTGATAATAGGCAGTACAAGCCAAATTCAATCAAAGTCCCAGGAAACCAATTTTCTGCTGGGTTAGCAAAAAATACATTTGAATGAATTTAAAAACAAATTCCGGAACGTAAAAGCAAGCGGAAAAAATAATTGTGAAATGTTAAACTGATGTTCAGCATAGATAATAACAATATAATTATTACATGTTATTATCAAGGCATTGCACAAAATACTTCTTGCCACCAATCATTACAAATAATCGAAATAAGATTAGCTTTGAACCTAGCAAACAAATATTAGCACTAAAGGATCAACACAATCCAGTTGAAAAAAATAAGCTGGGGATACTGCAGAGGATATGTACCTAATGATTTAACAAAGGTATTAAAACCCTTTTTAAGAGTTGTCTAGTTTCTACAGAGATACAAAGGAAGAAGAATCACTGGCAATATCCCGAAAAGCCTGGATCTCAGTCAGCTAGGAGTGAGAAACTGAAAGAAAAGTGGAATATAGGAAGATAAGGAGAGGAATATAAAAAAAAAACGAACAAAAGGATAGGTGGATATTGTGAAATCTCTTAAGTACACCTACCAGTTAGAATCCAGTGAGGAGCCCTGCACTATGCTGACATATGAGTATAAGGTGAAAAGATTGGAATAGCCAAGATAAACTGTTCTAGAGTAAGTTAAGAGAAAGGAAAGAAACTTAGAAATTGTTAAAATAATGTAGATATGGGACAACAAGACATACACCTATAGCATCTCCTGTGCAAGGAAGCCCAGAACATAAATCAAGTAGTGATTAGGGGTGGCAGTTGTGTCTAGGTTGACCTTTCAGATTGTCAGTTTCAAATTGTATTTCCAGTTGTTCCCATTCACTTTCAGTCACTCATGGTCTGATCACATACAGTATGGATTACTGCAATGTTATACTGTCATATTAAAATACTGTAAGGTTGCCCTTGAAGAGCATTTGGAACCCATAATTGGTTCAAAATACAGTGGCGTGGGTAGTAATATGAAAAAAAATCTTCAACCATACATGCTATACCTCTGCTACGTGAGAAGCATTGATTACTACTATGCTTCTAGTTTCAATTCAAGGTACTGGTAATGGAGAAATGGAAGAAATAACCATCTGAGTTCAGTTCCAAGTGGGGATAAAGACACTGGAAACATGGAGACTGCTTGGAAGGATGGTTTATTATATGGCTTGAGGTCTTGGGGAAAAAAAGAGCAGAGGGTGAGAGAGAGGGATGGATTTATATCCTCTTGGGCTGTGACCTTGCTTCCTGTTCCTGTGGCAAGGGCAAGTATCCTGATTGGTTGTAGACTCCCATGTGGTCATGAGTCATGATTCAAATTTGGTTGAAGCTTTTGGGCTTTGTTTGTGCCATGTGGTTAGTAGAGCTAGGTGGGTGGAGGGTTAATCCAATCAGCCTGCAAGCCATGTCTTGTCCCATCAACCTGGAGCTGAAGGGCAGGAAGCTGCGGGAGCTGCTTTGTCTTTAAAAACATGTTTCTCCTTTTCTCATCCAGGGAAGTATAATATTCTGCCTTTTTAATATTTCCTAGAATATTTCATTCTCCTAGGAGAGGGGTAGGTGTTAACCTCCTACACTATGAAGCCAGTACATGGCATGGGCATGGTTTTCTGAGTGATTGCCTTTTCTTGAGGCAGGAGAGGCATTGTCTTTGGATCCAAAGTGTTAAGGATAGTCCCCCGTTAGGAGAACGAGTACGTTCAGCAAAGCGTTGTGAGAGTGGTGTGGTAAAATACACAAACCAGAATACAGAGACACTGAGTAGAAAAATAGGTTTTTACTTTCGGGGAAATAGAGGTATGCAAAGTCCAATCCAAATTCATACACAGTTAAAGTCAGTCAGTCATCAAACAGTTCAGTTCAGGGATAATCCAAAGTCCAGTAATAAATATACAGTTCGATAACAGTTTGAAAACAGTAGCAAGAACTCACAGAAGATCCTTGCTGGTTAATAACGGCACTTCTAACTCCTCAGCCACAATAACAGTAACCACCATCTACCAGTGATTCTGGCTCCATCTTATGGCCGCTTGAGGAAGCAGCAGCCAATCACACTTTCAGCATTAAAGTTATAGTACTTAAAGTAACAATCCTGGTTTATATATTGTCAGCCCAACTGTTAGTTTTACATTCCTAACACAAAAGAACCAATTGCCTTTTATGAGCTGTTAGGAACACCTTATTAATGACAGTAGAAATGCCCCAAGGGAGGCCATTTTCTCTAGTACCTAATGCTAGGTTCCATGTAGAAGCTCCCCACAACACAACCAACCCAAAAAACCTGCTTCAAAATCTACTTCATGATCCTGCTATGGTCAGGAGACTGCAAGATCTGACTTTTAACTGACTGGCATGTGACTTCTGAATAGAAATTGAAACTTGAGACTTTTGCGGCTTTGTAAGTATGTGAAGATTCCCCGCTCCCCTTTTATTCAGAAAGCAAGACTGAAAAACAGGCTAGTGCAGAATGAGCTCTAAAATGCTAGACTTTCCTTAATATGAAAGGGAGGGAGTAGGGGAATCAAAATACATCACTAAAACGCTTCAAGATAACAATGGCCTTCTGCCTTGCCACCACAGCTGGTAATGAGGAAAACGATAATCCAAGCGTGCCTCTTTGTTAGCGTACTTAAAAGAGTCCGGAGTTTTGTTTTGTTTTTTAAATAGTTAACTAATCCTTCATTCTAAGAGAAGAAAAAGAAAGGAAGAAGATGATAAAGAAAGAATCAGAACGGGAAATAGCATAAGGAGAGCCCTCCGTAAATGGTTGAATGTCATTCTCTGAAATAGATAAATTCAGGAGCAGAAAGTGGGAGAAGCTAGCGGCACGATGGAGGAAAGAATGAATAAGATTCGCCACTATAATAAAGAAAAAAAAAATCACGGGTGCTCATCCGAAAAAGAAGAGTAGAAAATTATGTCTTGTCTTTATTCCAAATGCTTCGGTGCTGCTTCAGTCACATGTCTTAAAACATCAGGATGAATGTTATATAATTGTCCCCGATTCTAACATGACATTTCCCAGTTCACTGGTGGCTGGTGCTAACAAAGAATGAAAAAAAGGAGAAAAGCAGCTGAAAGACCCTGAGCAGGAAATTAAGGATTACCTGAAGGAAAGAAAAACTGTTACAAGGAGTGAAAGTGATTATCCAGAGCTTTTCTGTATATGCTTACAGCAAGCCTCTCCGTAGTTCTAGTGAACATTTGCAGCCAAATAATTACCATTGTAGTCCGAGGAAAGATACGTTACTTAGTCAAATAAAATTTCACTGGGTTGGCAATCATAATAAATGCAGCTTTATGAAATCAACTCTGTAAATTGTAGAATACATCTTTTATATGTCTGTTTCTAACGCATGCTAAGTATCTTTCTACCAAAGAAGTTTTGGGTGTGATATATAATAAAATAAACCATTAAGCAAAGTATCCTGGGGTGTTTTTAGCAGGGTGGTGATTTAAAAACGATAAAATACCGGGTAATTTCCTAATTCTGGTTATGTGGCTTGTCAGATTGATACAAAGGTTGCTTTTTGTAGGAGCATGCTGTTACAAAGAAGAAGCATTCAAAAAAGCATAAAAAGGAAAAGCAGAAGAAAAAGACTAAAAGAGAAAAAACAGATGATTCATACGATACTAGCTCTGTAAGTTTTAAAATCCAAGTTGCCAGCTGAGAGACAAAGCTTATTACTTGTATTAATGATTATAATGTACTTACTCCTTAATTTGACCAATATCTTGGAATTCAATATCTGTCTATTATATTTAAAGGAATAACAAGCATGCAAATAGACCATTAGGTCAGAGGAAGAAAATTCCACCTGTATTAAGAAAATGGAATGAACAGATAGTGAAATGAACATTCATTTTGAAGCATAGATCTGATGTAATATGGAATAAATAGAAAGCACATTGTAGAAGGAGCCAGATTTCAGATGCTGGGTCTTTTCTCATAGTGCTATATGCATTCAGTATAGGTAATAATGCATCATTAGACACAGCATACAGAATATTGGCCTGTTTGAAAGGTTAAATATGAACTTGTTTGTCTCATTATTGCTTCTATTGACGCTGTTTATTGTCATACTTGACAGCAATGTTATTTGGACTCTATTGTACATGATTACTGGATACGCTCTGCACAGTTTTACAAATTTAGCTTAAGATTCTCCAATGGTAGAACATCTCCCAGCCTTCTGTAATATGGTAACCTTCAGATAGTTTATTGGATTTCAAATCCCTGATGCTCAGTTGGATTAGTTAGTTTAATACAAAGCGGTGTTTTATATCTGATGGCTACATGCTTTTTCTTGAACTATAGATCTGCTTATGACCAAGGTCGGTTATTTCACTTGAAGCAAGTGCCCTTAACAATTACAGTTGTCTGCACTTTGTTTCGGTTTTTCTTCTAATTGTGTTATTATGCATAGGCTATATTGTTGCTTCTTCTCATCATTCCCACAAGATCCCGTGACTTCCAGCTGTGAAAATGCGTTGCCTTTATTTTAGCATGTTAAGTGGACATTTATAACAGGAAGATTGCAAAAGTAATTCCTTTGGAAAGTCTTTTGAGAGCTAACATCCTGTCTTTTTATGTAGCGCTGTATTATTAATAATAGTACCCAAGTGAATAAATTGATGGCCTATTTTCAGTGGGGGGAAAAGTGACTGCAATAAATATCAGCTGTACTTAGTTACTTTTTATCTGATTGCCCAACTCTTATAAATACATTTAAAGAGCTGCAGTCGCCAATAAGACTATTATAATGTTATAATAGTCCCTTTATTCTCTCTTTCTGGAGAGCTAAGATAACTCTTCTTATTCGTATAGAAAAGGAAATAGGTTTTTAAATGACTTTTACATTATTTCATTGAGCCTTAAAGGCCTCTACAATCCTCTAAAGCACGTATGATTATTTGAAAATGGGTTCTTAGGGTTCTTCAGAAGAATGGGTAGAAGCGCCTGTTGCGCAGTCTTCCAGCTCTGAACAGGCTTGGAAGGTGAAAAAAGAACACTCAGAAGAAGAAACAGTGGAAAACCCTACATCAGTTCAGGTAAGGATCCTTTTTGTGCAAATTCTTTTTATAAGCCAGTGGTGGCAAACCTTTTCGGCACCAAGTGCCAAATGTGTGACCGCACGTGTGTGCATGCGCATGGCTCTGCACTCATGCAATTTGCACGTGCCTTTTGCAGATGTGCCTGCTGCAGTCTCACACTCATTTGAAGTCGTGCAGGAGTTGTGTGCATGCGCAGTCACGGAGTCATGCAGAGAGTCGCGCGTGCATGCGCAGCCACACGGGAGTCTTGCACATGCACAGTGAATTGGGGCGATGGCGAGTGTGCCCGCAGAGGTGGTTCTGCATGCCATCTGGGGCATGCGTGCCATAGATTCGCCATCACGGTTATAAGCAGTTGACATTGTTAGTTTATAATTCCTATCTCATAGCTTCTGCCATTTGTCTAGCTCTATTGTATAACCAATTTTTTTTTGCCCGTGCTATCATTGTCTCCTTCACCTGCTCCTCTTCAAGTTTAATACCTAATAGATAACCATATATTTTCTTATAGTTTTTCACCTATCCCTATTAGTATTTGATCTAATTCTGTTAATTCTTTATAAAAACCATAACTTTTAGCATCTTTCTCATTTCTCGAATGTATCTGCACTTGTGAATACCATGTCATATCAGTCCCTTGTTCGCTCAATTCTTGTTTTGTTTTGAGCCCCCCATTTTCATTCAAAATATCTTTATCTCTAACAATGTTCTCTAAATCAATTACATTTGGGTGTATCAATGCTTCCATTGTGGAAAGCCAGACTGGTATTTTCAGATAATGTTGTTCTCTAATTTTCTCCTATACTAATGATAAAACATTCCTAATATAATGTCTTTGAAAGTAACCATGGATTTTATTTTCCCCAAACTAAAAGAAGGCATGCCATCCTAGTTGCAAGTCGTGCCCCTCCAATGTCAATAATCTTATATGCCTCAATGCCATCCATTCTTTCACCCATGTAAGTGCCGCAGCCTGATAATACAGTTCCCCAATCTGGTAACCCAAAGCCTCCTCTATTTTTTTTAAATTTTGTAACATTTTTAAACCTCTTCTTGCTTTTTTCCCTTGTCAGATGTATTTTAATATTACTTTATTGAGTTTCTCAAAATATTTTTTCCCCCGGCTTTATTGGTATTGTTTGAAATAGGTATAATAGTCTCGGAAATATGCTCATTTTTATAGTAGCTATTTTTGCAGTCAATGATAGCTGCATCCTTTTTGCAGATGGGAATGGTGCTTAACATTTGAGGAAAGAGGTCCACAATCAGTAGGGAAATGTTAAACTTGTTGCAGGACCAGGATTTCTTGCTTTTCCTTAGATTGGGAAGATTTAAAAAAAAAAAACAATGCTAATCCGATTTTAAGATCTATCCTACAAATTTGTGTGATCATGCGTCAAGAGATTCAGCTGACTTCATCCCTTCTGAGATTTTGGAAAGCTTTAAAAATGTGACTCTTTTCCTGGGTACAGAGGTTGAGAGGTTAATTTGATCTGCGAGACTGATGTATCCCCTGCAAACTATTTATGCTGCCCTATTTATATATGTATTACTATTGATTGTAGTTGTTGTTTATGTTAGCTTCCCAGAGTTGCCATTGTGATCAAGTGTTGATCATATCAATTAATTAAGATAAACAAAGCAATTCGAGACAGGCAATCATTTCTATACATTTTTCCCCCCACAATTGTAGGTGGAAGTTCAACATGATTGCAAACAAAAATGACCAGTCTAGGAACAGAAAGTTTCTGTGGGGTGGTGATTTTTTTTTTTAAACTGAGAATGCAGATCGTAATGTTCTATAAGGATAGTTGATAGATGACCCACGGTGGTGCAGTGGTTAAAGTGTAGAACTGCAGGCTACTTCTGCTGACTGCCGGCTGCCTGCAATTTGACAGTTCAAATCTCACCAACTCAAGGTTGATGTAGTCTTCCATCCTCCTGAAGTGGATAAAATGAGGACCCAAATTATTGGGGGCAATATGCTGACTCTGTAAACTGCTTAGAGAGGGCTGCAAAGCACTGAAGTGGTATATAAATCTAAGTGCTATTGCTGTTGCGTACCACCAGTGTTCCAGCATCTTGTAAAATTGTCAAAATATGAGACTCTTAACAGAGAAATAAATTCCCAATTTGCATATACATTTGCCCATAGTCTTATTCTGACATGATCTATTGTCATTATTTAAAACACATTCTTTAAAACATAGATATGGAATAAAAAAAATGATGGACGGGCTAGGCTTATGAATTGCTATAAGATTGTTAAATGAAATTATTTTTAATCTCTTCAAAACATCCATCAACTTTTTTTTTCCATTCCACAGCCTGTAATTTCATCTTTTCTGTCCTTTATCTCAAAAGTAAGCTGTTGCTGAGTTTGGATCTCTTTTAATAAGAAATAAAATGTGTTTCTTTTTTCATAGAGGGATGAATGGATGACCTTAGATTTTATGTCTGTGAAAACACTGTCGCTGAAGGCTGAAAGGGAGAAAGAAAAAATATTGAAGCAGCAAAAAGCCCAGGAAAATGAACAGGTGGGTGTGGTTACTAATTGATTAAAAAGTTGCAAGGAACTAACCTACAGCCAGAATGTGTATTTTTTCAGTTATCAGATATTAATTTGTGGATTTAATTCTCCTGAGAGCCAATTCAGGTTTCCACGCTTTATTTATAATATATATGTAGCCATAGGGCACTTCATCCAGCAGTAATAAGTATTCTGCTTGTCTGGTTGATTCTTGTCAAAAAAATGAAAATAAAATCCTAGAAGCAAATGAAGCCATACTTTTTGTGATATATATATAAATTAGAAAAACAGAATGAGTTTAACATAAGTAAAACTAACATTTAAATAAATTTATTTGGAAACAAAATGCATGGGCTTTCGCTGAATTTTAATCAGATTACTTTGGTAGGTAACAATTGGTTTCCTGTTTGTTTTTAAACTAAAAAACTTGAAATATTTTATTGCTAGCTGCGAGGCCAATGTTGAATTGTGATTTCTTATTTTTAACTGTATTTTAATTATTCATTATATTAATGGGTGGAATGCCTTATGGCTACACATATATAACAAACAATGCTTTTCTGTTAATAAGTGACTTATGCCATTGTCATCAAACTATTTCTCTCCCCCCTCCCCAATTTTGATGTAATGTAGTCTGGTGAAACTTATATATTTATTATTTATTAGCTGTAATAAGCTAAAGTTTTGGGGTACCTTTTCAATCTTACAGTAAAATAAATAGTGATAGTGGTAGCATTTTCCAGCACCCTCTGGGTGATTTAAATGTCAGCATTATTTGTGAGTATTGCCTCCAACAATCTGGCTCCTCATTTTGTTGACCTTGGCAGGATGGAAGTCTGAGTTAACCTTGAGTCCTATCAGGATCAAACTCCAGGTTATGGGCAGAGTTTTCCTGCAATACTCATCATCAAGTTGGAACACCTGGGACTTAACTCACCCTTATGCCAATGGATCTCCAACTTCCTGACCGGTAGACCACAGGCTGTAAGGATGGGCGGATGAGTCTCAACCTCACTCACCCTCAA
>JAEANM010028302.1:0-10387 GCA_017656035.1 Myanophis thanlyinensis
AAATAAAATAAATGAATGGCATATATACTTGGATCGAATCTGGTTTGTTTTCCATTCTAAGCAAGATATGCTTATTTCTTCTTTGGGAAATATGGGGAAAAAATAATAAACTGCCTACCAAAGTTATGTAAACTGCTTCCTTTGTTCTTTTTGTCGGGTGGGAGGCTCCAAGTCAGTTTTTTACTACTGCCTGGACTACTACGTCTAGTTTTGTTTGCGTTATTTCAGAAGTGGTTTGGGCTTTGCCTGCTTCTTGGAACTGAGAAAGTGACTGGCCCAAGGTCACTCAGCTGGCCTTGTGTTTAAGGCAGGATTAGAACCCATGGTCTCCTGGTTTCTTGTCTGCTGTCTTAATCACGATACCAGTTTGGCGCTTTCACACTTATTCTCTTATGTTATTCTTTTTTTTTCTTTTTAATATGTGTATTTTTAATTATATACTATATATAAAATCTACAATAATAGAATGAACAGAAAGCAGCATTTTCAAATCTACTTTTGCAGCAATTCAGAACATATACAAAGATGCAATTCAGAGCGTATACAAAGACATATTTATAAATCCCAGACTATTTCTGAATAAATATACAAAAATGTGTACTATACATTGCTTTCAGGTGATAAAACCTATATTTTGTGTGCAGTATGTTAGATCCACTTTCTTAGCAGCTGAAGCTAAAAAGCCATTTGGAGCATCTTTAAACTGTATGCGTTTTTTGTCAAGAAGATGCTACAGAGTGCAGCAACCTGCTTTGGAATATTCTCTAGAGGTTCCACGCTCTAATCATATTTTGCTCTTCAAATCCAGAAATCTGGCCAGCTCTATAGATTGTTATAGATGTGACAGATGATAATTTAACTTAAGAAGAACCCAGTTCATGGGAATTCGCTTATGCCTCTGTTGTGAACTGTATACATTGAATCATGAATGTTGTTTGAAAACATGTTATAAATTTGGTTTCTTCTCCAAACTGTTCAGGAATGTAGTTTCCATAATTGTCAACCAAGATTGGAGGGTTGGCTGATGTGTTACTGGATTGTACAGTATCATCCAGTCAAGAAATATTTCTATAAAACAATTAGATCCAATGTAATGAGAAAATTTCCAAGTGGCCCATCTCCATTAATTCAGAGCACAGACCAATTCTAATAAAAGATAGTTCACAGCAGATGTAAATAACATTTGGTCTGCTAGAAGACATCTTTGTTAAGCTAAATTGCTTTAAAATCTGATGCAGGGAGCATTTTCACAGCAGTTCATTTACAGAAATATTTTATTTTTGGCCCATTTATGCAGCACTCTACAATCTTTGGAACTGTCCATTGAAATAGTACTGTATTATTAACTCAATGAAACTACACTGCTAATGTATTTTTCTGCCTTGCATATTTCTGCATCATTTAATCAGCTACTCTAAAACCATATTCGGTTATAACAATGGGAGGGGGGGGGGAGATAGGAAATTCGATAAATAAGACCCTGGTGGAAATAACTATCCCCGTGAGTCTGGACAATACTATCTATGTAGATGCATCAAAAGTTTCCATATGCTGAAAGATTATCTTTTATTTCTTCCTTGTAGTACAATCATAAAATATTCAATGAGATACAACGGAATGACTGTGGACTAGATAGATAATCTTAAGTGCTTCTTATCCCCGTTCCCATTTTTTAAAAAGCCAGCTCTTCTGCTGATGTATTTTTCTGAGAGACATGGTGCTAAGAACACATAAATAGCAAAGAATATAAAATATTCCTCCTTTTTAGCAGTCAGATAGGAACAATAATAATTTTGGCAAAATCAAAAAAACATGACGTGTCATGTTGTGATGATAGGGCAAGCTAACTAGTTCTGACAGGTTACAAATAAGCAATGAGATAATTTGATTAAGGATTATTCCTTGAGATCAAATGCTTCAGAACCTTTAAACAGTTTAGCTACATGTTTAGTTCTGGGCTTTGCTCTGGCTTTTTTTTTTTTTTAATGAGACAAAGTGTACTGGAAAATGAATGCTTGGACTTGCAAATCTTGTTGTAGACAACAAATACAGACAAAACAACTGCTCATAAAGCACCAGATAATGCAATGACCCTGCTCATGCATTTTATCTAGGAAACTATAGTCATTTCAATGTAATACATGAATGGCTTTTGTTGTTGTTCTTTGTAATTCACTGCATTAATGATGTAGTGGTTAAGGTGCTGGCCTAGAAACCAGGAGATTTGAGTTCCTGCTTTAGGCATGAAAGCCTGCAGGGTGACTTGGAGTCAGGCATTCTCTCTCAGCCCAACCTATCTCACAGGGTTGTAGTTTGGGGGGAAACGGGAGTAGCAAAGAAGATTATGTACCATATTTTTTTGCTCCGTAAGATGCACCTGACCATAAGAGGTTTAGAGAAGGAAAACAAGAAAAAAAGTTTTTGGTCTCGTGGGGCCTCCACGGATCCCGTTTTTGGCCTCCATGAGTCCCATTTTCAGCCTCTGTGAAAGTGTGCTCAGCTGAAGGGTGAGGGACAGCAGGTGGGCAGGGTGATGTGGGCGGGGCAACCTCGTGGTCCAGATTAATGGCTTCAGCAATACTCACTCCATAAGACGCAGACATTTCCACCCATTTTTGGGAGGAAAAAATGTGCGTCTTATGGAGCAAAAAATAAAGCATGTTTTGCTGCCTTGAGTTATTTGTAAAATAATAAAATGGGGGATAAAAACTTAGTAAATAAATAAAAGCAGGCCAAATAGTAAGGGAGAAAAAAGCTACCGCTCTGCATTTAACTGAGGTGAAAATAATCTAGTTTTGTAATACTTACAGCACAGTGTAGACAAGCAAAGGTTCCCCACAGATTTCAAAGAGATTTTTTTTTCCCAATTATCCAAAATATACTGAGCTGTTTAACCATTTAAAATCTTTTAAATTGACTGTAGGTCTACTAAAACATACATGCAGGTAGGCTATGAATTTCTCAAAGGATGTATTTTTTAAAATAAAATATTGTTAAAGCCCAAGTTATCATAATGCTCAGGCAGCGTCCAGTCAAAAACAATGATAAAGTGTATTAAAATCGGTATTCCCTTGACTGAGAATAGCAACTTCAACACATGAAATCAGAACTATAAAATAGTACTGCTGATGGCAAATGTCAAAACATTCGGCATTTATGTGAAATATAATGTAGCAGCAGGCAAGAAAATTGTATTCACTCAACTTCCTTTGCCAGATTACTTACTATACGAGAGCCAGTCTGCCTAGTGTTGAAAGCACCAGGCTAGAAACAGGGAAACTATGATTCAAGTCTAGCCTTAGCTGCAAAGGCCAACTGGGTAATGTAGGGCCAGTCATTCTCTCTCAGCCCAACTCACCTCACAACGTTGTTGTGGGGAAAGTAGTAGAAAGAAAGAGTATTAGATATGTTCACCACCTTGAGTTATTTGTAGAAAATAATAAAGGCAGGATATAAAGTGAGTGAGTGAATGTAACTATGCAGGAGTCAAAATGGGACGTGCATTCCACTATATTGCTGTGAAAAGATGGCTGAAGAAGTCTAGTTCAAGGCTGATATAAAATCAGGAATACCGGCTTGATGTGAATGATGATGATGAAGAACATACCATATTTTGTACAGGCGCACAAAGCGGTGTACACAGTTCTTCCTTTTGTTTGTTCCAAACCACTGGGATGAGAAACAACAACTAGCCCAAAGTTGTCAGTGAACTTTCATGGCTGAGGATGGACTAATCTGGATGTCCCTGCTCTTAGTCCATATTTACTTAGCCACTATACCACACTGGCTCTATATACAGATAGGTACTAACTGTTTTGTAACATTTGTTAATTATCTAACAAACTATTTTTTTAAAAAAACTAGATAATAGGGTGCCAACACTCTGATTAAAACCTTAACTATCACCTTTACCAAAACAAGAAGAATTGGTTAAATATCACATGATTTGTGGAAGGCAAGAGTTCCTCTGTCTTCTCTAGATACGAATATCAATAATGCATTTGCAATGCCAAAAGGCTGGAATAGTTTTATTACTTGCAATAGTAGTGAATTATCTATAACTCGGGTGTAGGATGAGGGTGAAGGTTTGTTCTCTGAGCGTATAGGTTGGTTTTCGAATGTTTCGTTATTAACATCTTCAGGGGAGTTTAGGGGATCTATTATTGTCCCATTTCTTGATAAAGATAACAGCAGGAGCCTTCCAATTATCATTTGATTAGTCTCCTAAGCATTCTATGCATTTTAAATTATAATGATATACACCCTTTCCGTTTTATAGGTTTCTGGATGGGCTAGAACAGGAGAAATTTTTAGTCAACAAACAAGAAAGCATTGGGAAGACAGTCAACTGGGGATCAATGTGTAACCTATGTTTATAGCATCTCACCAGGCTCAAGGTTGACTCAGCCTTCCATCCTTCCAAGGTGGGTAAAATGAGGACCCAGATTGTTGGGGGCAATATGCTGACTCTGTAAACCGCTTAGAGAGGGCTGTAAAAGCACTATGAAGTGATATTAATTGCTATTGCTATTCTGCCTCCCCTACACATTCTTTTTCAATATCTATCAAAATCTTCACCACTTTAACTAAAGCAAAATTCCATCTCCCAAAGTAATACTAAATAGCTGTTTGTACTTTACAATGCTGGTGATGCAGTCATAATTTCTCTAAGTATGAAAAATGGAATATGGATTGTAATGGATTATTCGAGGGAAGAACTAAAAGTTTTTTCTAATTGATCCACAGTGATTTATATCTTCATACTACTTTTTAAAAAAATGTTACTGTATTCGGAAGAGTATCCATAAAAGAGTTTTATATATTAACATTGTTGTAGGAAGGGGGAGGAACCTAAATTACAACATAATAGAAACGTATGTTTGGTAACTGTATTTCTACCTAATCAATTTGCTGCTGATTTAAAGATGGGCGTGCAAATGTATTATACTACAGTAGCATTTTAATGAAGAAAATAACTATGTAATATGGACTTTCTGCATCTATAGTACATGACAGTCCTCACTTAACGACCAGTCGCTTAGCCATTGGTTGAAGTTACAACACAGCTACTTATGACAAATTTTTGAAATTCCGACAGCCACAAACACACAGTCACACATGTTCACATGATCGCATTTTGGGCACTTGGCAACTGGTTCACATTTAGAGCCATTTATAGAATCCTGGGGTCACATGACTGCAATTTTTTGCAGTTTGTAGCATTTACTCCTGTTTCCGGCAAAAAGTACCGATTAGTGAAATGCGATTTGCTTAACGGCCAACACACAAAAAAAGGATGTAAAATCAGGCATAGTCATAGGGTGACCTGCTTAACTAGGGGTCCAATTTACAATCATAATTGCAGGCTCAAATACAGTTGTAAGTTGAGTACTACCTGTAAGTTGGAACAATACGTTTTTTTCATATGCAACTTCATATCCCAAAGGTGCTTTTTTCAAGAGGTAACCAGACTGGAGGCAACTGGGGGGGAAAGCACCTTTGGGACACATGACCTGGATGATTGAGAATCTCCATAGACATTTACCAACTTCATACATTTTACAGTCTCATTGCCTAACTGAAAATCCTGGCTTGTCTTGGAAATAAGTGTTCTGGTTAAGATAATTTTAACAGTGAGACATTCATTAGGGCAGCAATTAAAATTTACTGCAAATTAAATACAATTCCATGAGCAAGTGAGTGAAATGATGCACAAAAGTTATTTTATGAGCAACATTATAAATGGCAAAATATTTGCATACAGTATTTACATTTTAAAGTTCTCTATAAACAAGTATATAGTGCACCTAGAAGAGACATATTTAACTGTGTTCTATAACACAACATTTTAAACATTGAACATAAGGTTAACTGACATTACATTAAAGGCCTTTTTATACGTTCTCCATTTATGTACAGTCAATAGAAAAAAAAACACAAAGTTTCATGTTACATTATTTCCACTCTCAAAATACATTTTTAAATATTACATTGCAATTGCCTGCAGGAAAGTGAATGGAAAGCAGGCATTTCATGCTTTATCCTATAATTTAAAAAAAGCTACATGGTTTTTTAACCATTTGCATACAGAGAGTGTGCAGTTTTAATAAGTCACATATGTATACATTTATATGTGGGTATGTGGGTGTGTAGGTATGTATACACACATGTACCTAAAACACACACGCACACATACACAGCAGTACAAGAATTTAGCCAAGACAACCCCATTAACACCAACATATTCTAAAAGTGCCTTGAGCGTTTTCAGGTTTTGGGACATTTGAGTTTTTAAAAAAATAATAATACCAAAAATATAGTTCTGTGAAATATCAGGGCTTTAATCATTTTTCTGCTAGTCCTGCATGGACCTCACAAGATACTGAGTATGCTTGACTCTCCCTTTTCAGAGATGCCTAGAGTAAATGTATTCACATAGCATAACATGTGTCACTGATTGCCTTGTGACTACTGATTAGTAATCTGAGTAGTGATTATTAATCTCCAATCATCGTCATCATAAGTAGAGAACTTCACCTACAATGGCTCTACTCACGGAATAGAATGTTAGCTTCTGACAAGCCTGCTGATATAATCTTGCCTGCAATGTATGATCAGTGCTTACCAACAATTTATTTTGGAGAGGGCATGGCCAATTACCCCACATAAACTGATGGCCAGCCATTAGCTGATAATTTACAATGAGGCAGTGCTGCTTACTATGCCCCCAATAAATTGCCTCTTAAGTGCCCAATAAACCACCTCATGTGAACCTACTGCCTTTGCAGAGAATTTTAGTAGCAAATTTAAACAGCCTTTCCTCAAGCCGTTATAAAAACCTCTCCTCCACCCCCAATAATCTCTAAGAATACAATCAGATAGACTGTGAATAGAAACTGAATGATCAGTTTGTGATCAGGACAAAGGTGAAAGTGGTCCTTGGAACAGCCCAGAGCTAATTAAAGTGAGCTACATTTTACAACTTTAGAAATAAACTAGAATTGCTAATCTATGGAACACTGAATTCCCTCAGACAAGCTAGTTCCTATATGACATGTGCAGTGATTATAAAGTTATTGAGCAGCAGGATGAACAACTATACGAATCCAACCTTACTCAGCTCAGAGAAAATGGACACTTGCACAATTTTTAAGGGCAGACTTAAGTAAAGTAAGTTCATTTCACATTTAGTGTGTTTTTTTAGGTGCTTTAGAAATATATTGAAATCCAGCATTGACAGGCAAGAATATTTGAAAGAAGAAAACCACATATTCAGAGATAAGTAAGATTACTTCCAAATAAATAATTAATCGTTATTTAAAATCTTACACATGCATTTTAAAGCAAAATATATTTTTATTTTGAATATTATGAAGTTTGGTGCCAGGGGTTGTTTTTGTTTTTGCTTTTCACCTTCCTGCAAGGTGTATTTTAAAACCATTAGCCATTCTTATTTGTTAGTTGCAGCCTATTTTATTAGCAAATGGATACCATTTTATTTGTTTTTGGTATATGTGAGAGGAATCAAGCATTACAGCTCCTCTGTATCTTTCTATACTTGCATTCATCGGTACAATCCAAAATGAACTCAGGAGAAGTCTTGAAGGGAAATTAATACTTTGGTGCTAAAATTCATGGGCAACTTTTTAGAAAAGTAGAACATTTTGCACGTTTAGACTTGTTCATAATGAAGCCCTGAGGTAACCAACCAGAATAGATTTGTTTTACAGACAATGGTAACACAGTGTCTCTTTACCTTATGGACAGTCCTTCATTGTAACTTTCTGTGGCATTTATCATATAGAACAGCCCATGAAACCCATCTTAAAGGAGATACTAGTCCCATTCAGAGGGGTTAGGCTAAGCTCTCAGAAGACTGGGCTAGTTTAGATACAGTCTCTTCAGTTTCAATTGTATTCCCCAGGTCTCCATTTTCATGGCCATCAATACTTGCTTTCTTATCAAATACTGTAAGGAAAAAAAATAACACACTGTAGAATGAAAGGAGCAACTTTTTTTTGACAATGATCAATGTTGCCAATATTTGGTCCAAGCACCATTTGTCTAAGCAGAAATCCCAAGAGGAAAAAAAGAAAGAAATACACATATACTTCAATTTTGAGATTCTATGGAGGACATATAAGGCATTGTTAATGTTACAGCACCCAAGAGAAATTATAATGCACTGTAAATTTTAAGATTTATAATTTATAAAGACCATCACCTTTCTTTCCTGGAAAAAATAACGCTTTTTTTGTTGCTGCATTACAAATACATAATTTTAAGAGTTCTGGCAAAAGGGTTATTTATATATACAAAAAGATCAAAAAACAACTAGAACAAAAATGGTTACTGCCCTTCTGACGAACTCTTCTTTCTGCTATTTATCAATCGAGTTGTGTTATTGAGGTGGCAAAACCTTTCTAAAGACAGATAATTCTAAGTATAACCAGTAAATAAATTTAGTAACATGCAAGATTTATTTTAATTAACGTTTACCAAAACATATATATGAAAATCAGAATAATTTCATTCTGATCTAGTTGACCTTTATCTATGTTTCTTTAAGAAACTTTACCTTGTAACGGTTTATCTCCACTTCCATCTTTTCTACCGGAAGCACAATTGCTACCGTCTTCCAATTCATCAAGATACAAACGATAGCGATGTCCACTCTCATCCTCGTATTCTACGTTTTCATCATCTGAGTCTACTTCAGGAGCAACGTATACAACTTCAAATTCGATTTCTCCTCTCTAGAATACAAAATAAAAATCATCTTGCTGCTTAAAAACAGATCTGATATATAAAGCAATGGAATAAATCCTTATACTAGTCAGTATAAAATACCCTACAATCAACTTATACATGATCCTCTAAAATAGGGGTGTCAAACTGGAGGCCCGTGGGCTGGACGCATCACATGCAGGCCACACCCACCCCAGCTCCACAAAGGGAAGAAACTGTTACGATGGCAACATGATGTCGTGAGTTTGACACCCGTGTTCTAAAGAACAAAAACAACTAAATTTTAGATGTTTGTGTCCACCATGATGAGCAAGTTATAATAATAATTTTTTAAAAAGTAGAATTAAATGTGCACCTCATCTGTTACTCTTCTTCTCATGCACTGGTTTTCCCCTCTTAATTTAAACACCAAACAATGGATGTTTAGAACCACAGAAAGTATGTGATATAACGGCAAAGAAAAAAAAGTAAGAAAGATTAAGTTGCAAGATGAGACTTCTTGAAATAAACACGTATGCCGAATATTCACTGACAGACTCATCAATGGAAGAAGACATTTTTAAAAAGAAGCCTTTTTGGTTATTCTGAATTAAAAGCCAGAAATGCGTGACTTATTGCTCAGCTTTACTTCTGATCTGTGGAAATATTTTGGGGATATGAGCAATATAGTATGTATGAAATTTGTTTATTTAATTTTTAGACTGCCCAATCCCAAGTTTCTGGGCGCTGTATAAACAACATAAAAAGGATTCAGTTAAATCTTACTATGTCAGTTAAATCTTACAACTCCAAAAAATATATAATCAAATGCCTGTTTGGAAAGTTTTTCAGATTTCCTTAAATGCCAGAAGGGAAGGGACAAGGTACATCTCCGATGACAGCACATTTCCATAATAGGAAGCAGTATTTAAGACCTTTCTTTTGCATGCTCGTATCAGCCTCCCACTAAACTATTCAAAATAATTTGTTCATGAATTATGGTAAACCAGAATTTCAAAGAATTTGGATGATTATGAAAAAAAAATACTATAATATACAAACTTCAATCCTGTTTACTTGACTTATCCCTTCAGAAATAGATTAATAAACTGTAAATTCCATCTGTGGCAAGGAGAAAGAATGTCCTTGAAGGATAGGAGGAAGAACTGTTACGAAGGCAACAGAATATAAAAGGGGTCTGAGCCTGGACTACAAAAGTAACATGAGAAAACACTTCCATCAAGTCCCTCCTTAATTCACATGAAGATAAAGGGAGGGAGGAGGAAACACATTCAGACTTGAAAGATTGATGATGCCAGCTCTACAAGATAGATCAGATTTAAAAAACAATGTAATGTAGATCGGTACTATTTTTATTGTAATAGAATTTTGCAGTTGGAGTACCATACATAAACATCCTGGTTTAGAGTAACTCAAGAGTTGTTGGAAATTCTGTTTCACGGATGCATTTAATAATAGACAATTATCATTTTCCATGATTAGAAAACATGGTAAATAAAATATGCCTCAGATGTAGAAACTGAAAATAGATCTTCTGATATACTTATTCCAAAAGAACAGGGGCAATATATGTACAGTATGTGAATTTTGTATTAACATATACAAAATTTCATTTCATTTCATTTCATTTTCATTTATT